>JAODLL010073266.1:0-16395 GCA_026546735.1 Forbesichthys agassizii | reverse complement strand
CCCTGTCCCCCCCCCCCCCCCCCCCCAACTCCCCCCTCACAGTGTCCGTCCATGAAGGGTAAGGTTCAGAAAATTCTGACGTGGCGCTGGAGCAACCCCCCTCCACCAACACCAGTGGCCCGCCCCCCCGACCTCCTGGCTGATTCCCCAGACCCCGCCCCTTTGGCAGGGCGGCCGGAAAGGGAGTTCTTTGCAAAGTGGTCCAACATGTCGTACTGGCACTGCTCCTGGGTCTCTGAGCTACAGGTGCGCATTGTGCACTTGCACACACGCACAAATGCACGCACGCACACACACTCAGTCAAGTCAGTCAAAATGTAAATATGTAACATATTTAAAACATGTTATTGAGCATTACCACATGAGGTGGCATTAAAATATTAACTGCTCTATATTCTAATGAAAACATGAGCATAAAGATACAAGATTAATTTCTTTGAGCATGGATTTATTGCATTTTAGGACATGTGACAACATTGGTAATTTTACAAAATTTGTATATGTGCTCAAGGACAATGTATTTCTGCTCAGCGATGACAAAAATATACATGGGATGATTAAGGATGGCCGAATCGCGGGGTCTGCAGTAGGGATGTCACGAGAACCGGTACTGATTTTTGTACTCCAGGGGGATTACCAGGAACTAATACATTCACAAAAAATTTTTTTTTTTTTTAAATAATACGGTACCTTAACAAATGCAAACAGTGCCTTCGACATTTCCAGCAATAGTTTTCATCTTATCAAGACTTTGCCGGCTGAGCAAAAAGTTCTGCTATTGTCATTTGACATAAATGGTTTGTTGATAAACACATCGCCTTGCGAAAGTGAAACAAAATCAGCCTTGAAGCGAATAAAATATGTAGGACTACGTCGCATATTTGTGTTTCAAACATTCACGTGTTTATGCTGTAATTTACTACAATGCATTCTAACCGACACTTTTTTGCCTCGCGCTTTTGATACCTCCAGAGCGCCGACCGGGATCCCTGTGAATGTTTACCCGCCCTAGAAGCACTCTCGTGCGGGCACCATGTCACGGAGTTGCCGGTGGTACTTTCGCGAAGCCCCGAGCAGGCCACACAAAGCCTCAGACTTCAATTAGCATTGGACATTATACCATTAATGCTATGTACAGACAATATTACAGTAGCCAACCCCATGGCACATACTGTAGATAACCCCCCAGTCTCAGAAAATATGACATTTGATGGCAGTCTCAGCATACAACGTTATGCGTTTGATATACTGAGCTTTATATAACTGGTAATGTACCGAGGTATGAACCTCGGTTTAGACCTCACGGTTTGGTACATTTTCATTACAATTGCTTTTACTCACATAGCCTTAGCTTATAGCGTATATAAGATGCAAATTTTTTTTTTTATTGGCTCAGCCATTTACTCTCTTTCCTAATAATTTCATTGATCCAACTGTTACAACCTTGTATTCTTAACTTGGTTGTTCACATGATTTCTTCATATATATATTAATGCAATAATGATTCTACTTAACTGGCTAAAACATGCCTAATATTATGCTTAAACTGCACATCGCATTTGTAACATGGGGAGCTGTGGAAACGGGCGGCACGCCCCCTCCCATTCCGATCATAAACATTCTCAATATTCACAACAATTGCCTACTATGACGGGGGCAGGTACAGATCACTCATTGTTGTAGGCCACACATAGTATACAACCACCACCTCTACTTTGTAAAATAATATAACTAGATTGCCAGCTCTGTTGAGCATGCTAGTAGAAAACGATCTCCCTCCAGCCAGCTGACACATTAAGGTAATTGAACGAACAACCTAATGTAGCCTAGTTATAGTTCTAACGTGAACGACAGGATGAAAAGATAAACAGTGTGTCCGACAAAAGTTTGCTCAAAACGGCGCGCCGGATTGTGCAGCGTCGCTTGCGTCCAGATAGGACATTAAAACAGAAAAGATAGCAATCAAACTGCTTTTGTCGCGTCGCATCCAGTTAGGACACGGTGTTACACACAGATGCCATGCTGCATCTATTCCGTGTTGGTTTGAGTTTATTCGGCTGTGTAAAGCCGAATCATTAAACTACTTAGTCAGGAAATATTGTCCCTCACCTCCTCAACACATTACAGCAATGCAACGTTTATTAATTAAGAGTAAATTACATATAGTCTCACCAGTGCCGTTGGTACGAAGCAGAGAAATGGCTCTTAGAATTCACTTGGCGATCGGCAGTGTCCAGCGTAGACAAAAAAAAACCTGTAAACGATTCCCCTTTAGCTCTGCGTGCATTGTGCAGCGGGCTTGCCAACACACTGCTTTTCCGATCCAGCACAAGCCGAACAGTTCCCCACACAGCTGTTTTTAAAAGTAGCAGGTAAGTCGAGGCTTACAGCATCCGTGTGAAAACTCGCACTTGTAACTTTTGGTTCCGCATGATACATCTTTGCGCCACCATACCGTACAAACTGCATGCACCGAACCGTAACGTCTGTACCGAACGGTTCAATACGGATACACGTACCTTATTTTGGTCCCGTGGTATGGAAATGAGTTTCAAAAACCATAGAATTTTACTGGTATTGGTATCGACTACTAAATTTCTGGTATCGTGGCATCCCTAGTCTGCAGTATTATTGCCATTGTTTTTGTTTTGAAAGGACAAATGTGTAGCGGAGATCATCCAAAATTGTGTGATTCTGCAGAATTTATCACGGCAACGTGAACTCAGTCCGTGGTGAGACAGTTGTGCAACAGCATATAGGCTGCCTACCAGTTTAGTACCGGTGTTCTGACTACGTGGGCGATCACGTGTAATTTTGACCGGCAGATGTTTGGCCAAAATATCAGATGGAAAATATTACTAATTTATTAAAAGCATATTAAATAGCGCAAGATGAAAAACCTATGGTGTGCCAAGCGTAGCCTACAGCTAGTGCTGTACTAAACTTTTTGTTTTTTTTTGCAATTAATCTAGCGATTATGTTTTGATTAATCTGATAACTACATTATCTATATAGATATCCATTCAATGCCATAGGGTGTTCCCTCAGAATCCCTTAGTCCCCCACATTGGTAACACAGTGTTGTGTGGTCTGCACCATGTTGTTTGTGTTCCTCATTACAAATCCGAGGCAGTGTAGAAACACTAGATTATTGTTTTCATCATGTACAGAGTATTGGCAGCTAGCAGATCGTGAGCAGATATTTGCTTAACTTGTTAAAAGCTTTTTAAAAAGGAACTAAGGGCAATATACATTGCAAACAACAAAATAAAGTGAAATTCAAACATATTTCAGGAATACCAAAACATTGTGCAACCTCAAGCTTAGCAGTCAAACTAAATAATTTTACAGTAAAATGTGTGCAATTTGAGTGACACTAATTCTAACAGTAATAACTACTATTGCATTCTTAATCAAATCTAACACCAATCTATCTATCCACCAAAGCAGATGCATGAACTCCCCTCCCCCCCCCTCCCCCCCCCCCTCTCCTTCTCTCCCTTCAGACTCACATGTTAGCATACTGGTACTGTAGAATCAGACCTCTATGACAACACTCGAGTAATATGGCCTAAATTTTAACGTTTGACAACACTGTCAGATCGATTTAGAATGTAGAGCAAGGGGGCAGCGGGAGTAAATGCCAAGCAAAATGTTTGATCATTAGGCTATATTTCTTATAGTCTATGAATTTGCGAGACGCATCCGCTGGTTTTCTAACGCCCAGTGCTTTTAAGGCAGAGTGACAGCGCTCAAACACGCCAGATCAGCGGATCTGCAGGCTTTGTGTTGGCACATGTGATGTACAATGGGCATGAAGCGAAAATGGCTTCGCTAATTTTCTCCGCTTCAAATAATCCGTGTTCGCGTGAAGCGTTTTCACTGTGTCTAAAAATGTTTTAGTTGACGTTTTAGTACAAATGCATGTCACACTAGCAGAGTGCTAGCGCTAACATTGTTGGCTACTGCTGGCCTGGTATTAACTGCGCCGCGGTCTATAAACCGGGCCAAGTTGATCTTACTACAGAGTAGGGATGTAGCGATTAACCAGTTTCACTATTGACCAGGATTAAAAATGCCACGGGTTTATAACCATAAAGGTTCAGCTACACACAGAGTATTTTCTTTCCTCACTCTCAAAATATGGACATTCTGGTTGCTGCACAATGAGAACAATCAAACAAACATTGACAGGCGCAATCTGCAGATTCCCACACAGACCCCACACTAAAACAAACTGGCTGGTAACTACCCATTTCTATCTAACATAGTTTCAGTAAAACTGTAAAGAACACTAGTTTTGGATGGAGGATGGAAAGAATCAGCATACTATTCGTCATGTCAAATAATCATGATTATTATTTTTTCTTCTCGTAATCGAGCAGCCAAACTACACCAAAATGCTGCTTTTCTTCGGGATTATCGTAAATTTTCCAAAAAATTCTCAGCAAACCTCCCACAAATGTGTGTCCTTGTTTCATGTGTTGTTGATGCGCGTCATAACTGCATTGTTTCAAATCAGCCTTATTGCACTATTCTAGTCATTCAACTAACTGCAGGAATATGGGTTCTTGGAGCAAAGTTTATTGTTATGCTTTGGGAACATATTACATTAGCATCTTGACCATATTTGTTTCTGAATACAGAGAAGATCTATACACCTAGACTAGGAAGCCTTTTTGTTTGTTCAGATGTTTGTTAAAGAAATGCTACTAGATGTGAACCCATGAGGCCACTGGAAGTGCTGCTGGAGGTGAACATTTCTCTGCGTCCACAGCTGGAGCTACACTGTCAAGTGATGTTCCGGAACTACCAGAGGAAGAACGACATGGACGACCCCCCACCCATTGACTTTGGTGGCGAGGGCGAGGAGGATAAGAGCACCAAGAGGAAGAAAAAGGACCCGCTGTATGCGCAGATGGAGGAGAAGTACTACCGCTTTGGCATTAAGATGGAGTGGCTTATGATCCACCGTATCCTCAACCACAGGTGGGCTCATGCACACTGCACGCACAACATGCTGTGGAATAACATGTGCTCTCATAGATCTTACCTGCCTTCTGTCCTCCAGTGTGGACAGGAAGAATCATGTGCACTACCTGATTAAGTGGAGGGAGCTGCCTTATGACCAGGCCACCTGGGAGTCTGAGGACATGGATGTTCAGGATTATGACATGTACAAGATACAGTACTGGAATCACAGGTGTGTGTGTGTGTGTTTGCGCGTGTGACTTCTTGGTACTATTTTACCAACTGCATGAAAAGCTAAATGTGTGCCCACGTGTCCCAGAGAGCTGATGATGGGAGACGAGGGCAAGCATGGCAAGAAGATCAAGGTTAAAGGCAAGGTGAAGCGACTGGACCGGCCTCCAGAGAACCCTGTGGTGGACGTAAGTAGACCTTGTACCCTTGAGACAGCACTGCCATCCTGTGTGGCTCCTCCCAGCCTAGCCTGAACTCTAGGCATGCACGTTTTTCCTCCAGCCCACCATTAAGTTTGACCGGCAGCCAGAGTACTTGGACACCACCGGAGGCACCCTACACCCCTACCAGCTGGAGGGTCTGAACTGGCTGCGCTTCTCCTGGGCCCAGGGCACTGACACCATCCTGGCCGATGAGATGGGTCTGGGCAAAACAGTCCAGACCGCAGTCTTCCTTTACTCGCTGTACAAGGAGGTGATTAGACAGGCTAGACTTTACTGATGGACAACTGGAAACTGTGAGTTGCATGTGATTAGATGGGCAAGACCTTACTGAAAACACACAGCTATCCAGTGTGTTGTGGTTTATAGTGTTCCACTTTCCTTGGCACCATTAATGCTGAAAGAAATGCTCTCCTGGCACTGAGTGATAAAACAATCAAATTTTCCTTGATTTTAAAAATATAACAAATGTTAAATAAATATTTGCTTTTATTTGAATTAGGAACAAAGCACAAACTGCCAAATGCCATTTCCAGGGTTTTCCTACACAGACTTTACTTTAGTGCAGCCTAATAAAGACCCCCTAATTAGGCTATATTTGGCAACCCAAATATCTGTCTGACAGAGAAATGCCGTTCATGATTAACTAGTGGGAAATCTCCTCTCGCCCTACCCCTCATGTTACATGTTTCAATAAATTATTCAGTTAAAGATCATTTTGAGCGTGTAGACTTCTATGTAGAATGGCCTGCTGCTACGTTACTACTAGTTAGCTGAGCAACTATACTGTTCTCCTAAAGGCGTCTTCTCTAAATTTTAACAGCAAGCCAAACTCCATTCATAAATGACATGAGTCAGAAATAGCTCGCTAGCTCCAGTTTTATTGTAGACTATTGTAGTGCATGAAACCATGAAATGAAGTGAAACTGAAATTCTACACATACGATTAGTTATGTGATAATGCATATATCAATTTGAATACCGCCTCTTTTTTAAGGCAATCTGATTATGAGGGCCGATTATCCTCAGTCACTTAAATAGTTGGCAGACTTATCACAGCATAGGCCTACTTAACTACCATAATTATATCGCTGCTGAAAAGTGCACTTGCCTGACGTATAGTAGCTCTCAAAATAGACTCACCTGAGTATATCCTGTGGCGAGCGGGCGACCTAAATTTCCAGCCCTGTATATAATGTGTGTGTGTGTGTAAATAAATAACTATATTTACATGTGTGTGTACTTCTTTTTTTCCGTAGTATCGAAATGAGTATCGAGAATTGTGGCATTTTACTGGTATTTTTATCGTCTACTACTATATTTCTGGTATCGTGACATCCCTAATTTACTTTAGGGCAGCTACTGTATCGTGTAGCCTACATTTACCTTCCATTTATTGCAGTCTGTTGACAGTCTCTTTGCTGGAATGCCTGTTTCTGATGATTTAATGTTGCGCTGCGCTGTTTATATTCGGTACATTCTACTAAGTGCTAGTACGGTAGTATTAGCATGTACCGTAGATAGGGCTGGACAATAATTCAATATTAATATATTTCGCGATAGAAACTTTTTCGATAACTGTGATATGACTTTTAAAATCATTTCTGGTATTTCGATAAGCTATATTTGTCACTGAATGACGGGCGCAGCAGTCAGCTCGCAGTGTTCAGAGCGACCATTTCACTCGCAAATGCGACTAAAAATCTTGGTGTGAAAAAATATTTAGGCCCACTTTGTGCGAGTGACATACATGCTATGATACATGATACATACATATCTCCCTGCTCCAACACACCTGATTCACATGAATGGGTCGTTATCAGGCTTCTAACGACCCATTAAGTTGAATCAGGTGTGTTGGAGCAGTGATACCTAAAACCTGCAGGGCAGCTGCTCTCCAGGACCAGGGTTCCCTACCCTTGCTCTAGTGAAACAAAACTTGGTTTGTTAGACATTTGTACCTTGTCTTGCCATGTCTTGTTTGTGGTAGTAATATGACCCCCACACAGCACTATCACCTTCATTTTAAAACACCTTTTATCTCCACTACCCTACCAGGGACATTCCAAAGGCCCCTTCCTGGTCAGTGCCCCACTCTCTACCATTATAAACTGGGAGCGAGAGTTTGAGATGTGGGCTCCTGACATGTACGTGGTGACCTACGTCGGGGACAAGGACAGCAGAGCCGTAATCCGAGAGAACGAGTTCTCATTCGAGGACAATGCCATTCGTGGGGGAAAGAAGGCCTCCAGGATGAAGGTGAGCGGGTGGGGGCAGACATGGGATTATCCAGTTTAGGATAACTATGGGGATTGTTTAAGACACGCCTCGTTTTTTTTATGGGATAGGGACTTCATAATTATCGGTTTAACCGGTAACTGACAATAAGAATGCGACCTGTTTAATAGTATCAATTAAAGCATTTAAAATTTAAAAATGTTTCTCTACTTTAAAATAAGGTATCAATCAACTTGTGGAGGACTGTCAGTACATCACTGCCATCCATGTGAGCAGGTATACTATGCTGTGGGACTTAACCCCACACAGCACGGCAACATTGATATTTCTGAATAAAAGCCTCTAGACAGACCGTCTTATGCTGAGGACAAGGCCTATAATATATTTGGTATACGGTAGGCTACTTTGTGCAGTATTAAAACACTTAAAACTAATAAAAGAAATAAGACCGCTTTGTACAGCTCTACATGCGCCAGCATCTCGTCCTTTTATACTGAATATCAACATGGCTGTGATTGCTATATCTTTTGGCATTCTGCCACTTATAACCTATAACGCACATTTGTCTATTGTAAACAGGACATTTAATATTGTCAGTTAACGCATCCCTAGTCTGGGATTTCCCTTTGGGATGAAATTCTGTTTGGCTTGGTTTAGGCTTTGCTTTGTCACGATCCACGGCCGATCCAGTAGTGGACAGTGCCAGGCCGCGGGATCAGCACCAGACAGCCCCGTTGGCACGTCTCCAGACGCCTAAATGCACCTCACGTGCAATCGTCTCTTCTCTGCTTTTTGGGCGGAGGTATGAGGCTTTCCGCCCTGGTACCAATTGCCAGTATCTGTTTTTTAATTAACTGTCTCAGTGGCGCAGCATTGGCCTGGGCCTCCGCTACCTGGGAGCGGCAGACGGCCGCCTGCCACTCCTACGACGTCTTCGTCCAGGAGGTGCAGCAGGTGTTCGACCACCCGGTCCGTGGCGATGAGGCAGCAGGTTGGCTGTTCTTGCTGCAACAGTTCAACTGTTCTTGCTGTAACATCGTGGCTTGGAGCCCAGGCCACTCGACTGGCCTCCGGTCAGCGCTACCCTTGACGACAGTCTCAGACCTCCCCCAGCCCTCCGGACCTGTCTTTCATGCCGGCGTGCTACCACGACCTTGTCCCGGTCTTCTGCAAGCACCGCGCCTCGTCGCGTCCACCACATCGGCTATATGACCTCGCCATCCAGCTTCATCCCGGTGCTCTGCTGCTCCACTGCCGTCTGCTGTTCAATGTCTCCAGCCCTGAATGAGGGGCAATGGAGACATACATCCAGGTGTCGCTTGCTGCAGGCCTCATCCGCCCTTCTACATCCCCAGTAGAGGCTGGCTTCTTTTTTTGTGGGGAAGAAGGACGGGCTGTTGCAACCCTGCATCAACTACCGTGGCCTGAATAGCCTTACCACTAGAAACACTTACCCGCTGGCCCTGATGGAGTCCATATTCACCCCCCTCCAGGAAGCCACTGTTTTAACTAAATTAGATATTCGCAACACCTACCACCTCGTCCCTGTATGGGAGGGCGATGAGTGGAAAACGGCTTTTAAAACATCAATGGGACACTTAGTGTATCTGGTGATGCTGTTCGGCCTCACCAATGCCCCAGCGGTGTTTCAGCACCTGGTGAATGACGTACTAAGGGACATGCTACACCGGTTTGTCGTGGTCTGCCTGGACGACATCCTCATCTTTTCTCGCGACCCCACCAAACCAACACACCCAGCACGTTTGGCTGGTCTTACAGCGGCTCATGGAGAACCGGCTCTACGTCAAGGTTGAAAAGTGCATGTTCCACACCACCACTGTGCCCTTCCTCGGTTACATCCTAGAGGCAGGCCAGATGCGCATACCCTGCCAAAGTATCGGCTGTGACCCAATGGCCTACCCACAACACCAGGAAGGACCTGCAGAGTTTCATCGGCTTTGCCAATTTTTACCGGCGGTTCATCCGTGATTACAGCCGCCTGGCGGGGCCCCTCACCACCCTCACCTCCCTTTTTATTTGTCCTGCGATGCAGAAGAGGCCTACGATGCCCTGAAGCCACGGCCCCCGTCCTGGTCCATCCTGACTCGAGCTTTCCCTACGTTGTGGAGGTGGATGCTTGGGACACCGGTGTCGGTGCTGTCCTCTCCCAGCGGACCCCTACCGACGGCAAACTCCACCCGCCTTCTTCGCCTGCGCCTTCTTCTCTCATAAGCTCTTCCCAGCTGAGCGGAACTACGACATCGGGAACCAGGAGTTGTTTGCCGCTTTCTTTGGAGGAATGGAGGCACTGCCTGCAGATCACCCGTTCATCGTCTGGACGGACAACAAACATCTTGTTTATATCCAGTCCACCAGACGACTGATCTCCTGCTAGGCCAGGTGGGCCCTCTACTTCGGACGCTTCCAAATCCTCTCCTACCGCCCGGGGTCTTGGAACACCAAACCTGATGCCCTGTCCCGTCAGCACGCCGAGCAGGAGTCCCTGGAGGTAGCATCGCCCATACTGCCCCCCGCCTGCATTGTCGCTGCCCTCACTTGGGAGATCGAGACCCGGGTACGCAAGGCCCAGAATCAACACCCCGACCCGGGTTGTACGTCCCGGACCCCGTCCGTTCAGCCGTCCTGGAGTGGGCTCACTCAACTCACTTCACCTGCCACCCCAGCATTCGTTGTACCATAGATTTCCTGGCACGTCGATTCTGGTGGCCGACCATGCAGGAGGACACCCGGGCCTTCGTAGCGGCCTGCGCGGGGTGCGCTCAGAACAAGATCTCCACATCCCCCCGCTCTGGTCTACTCCGGCCCTTGCCGATCCCTGGCTGTCCGTTGTCACACATCGCCCTGGACTTCGTCAATGGTCTACCTCCATCTCAGGGGAACATGGTGGTGATCACCGTGGTTGACCGTTTATCCAAGGCGGGGCACTTCTCAAGCTGCCGTCCGCACGGGAGACGGCGGATCTCCTGGTCGACAACGTCTTTTGCCTTCACGGCATCCCCCTAGACGTGGTGTCTGACCGCAGCCCGCTGTTCACCGCCAACACGTGGAAGGCCTTTTGTGCTGCTCTGGGGGCCTCCATCAGCCTGTCCTCTGGCTACCATCCGCAGACGAACAGCCAAACGGAACGGGCAAATCAAGACCTGGAGACAGCCCTCCTATGCCTGGCCTCTGCGAACCCAGCCTCATGGAGCACCATGATGGCGTGGATGGAGTATGCCCACAACACCCTCACCAGCTCCTCGACCGGCCTCTCCCCGTTCCAGCGTTCCCTGGGGTACCAACCTTCCTGGAGCAGGAAGAGAAGATAGTGGTGCCCTCCATGCTAATGTAGTGGCCAGCTCAGCTGTGCAGATCTGCACTTACCGGCCGCCGCCGCCGGTTGCCGGAGTTTCAATCTGATTGCTGTCCACGCAGGGCCGAACTAGGATGCCACGGAGCAGATATAAAGTATAGTGTATCTGGTTTATCCATCCATCCATCCATCTTCTCTCGCTTATCCGGAGTCGGGTCACGGGGGCAGCAGCTTCAGCAAGGGACCCCAAACTTCCCTTTCCTGAGCAACATCAGCATGACTGGGGGATCCCGAGACGTTCCCAGGCCAGTTTAGAGATATAATCTCAGCAATACTGCTCTCGCTGCTCCAATTCTTTAGCCAATCTCCTGCTCCATAGTACCCTAACTTGCGAACAAGACCCCAAGGTACTTAAACTCCTTCACTTGAGGTAAAAGCTAATTTCCTACCTGGAGTATGCACTCAATCGGTTTCCGGAGAACCATGGCCTCAGATTTAGCTGTGCTAACCCTCATCCCAGCCGCTTCACTTTATACTCGGCTGAGAACCGATCCAGAGAGTGCTGGAGGTCACGGGCCGATAATGCCATCAGAAACCACATCATCTGCTAAAAACAGTGATGAGATCCCCAGGCTTCCGAACCGCAACCCATCCCCACCACGACTACGTCTCAATATCCTTTCCATTAATATTACAAACAGGATTGGTGACAAAATGCAGCCCTGGCAGAGACCAACCCCCACCTGAAATTAAATGGTGGGCATTTTTATAGCACTTTTATCCAAAGCGCTTTACAGTATTTTGCCTGACATTCACCCAGTCACACATTCATACGCCAATGATGATTGCTGCCATGCAAGGTGCCACCAACCACCGGGAGCAGTTGGGGGGTTAGGCATCTTGCATCTCAAGGATGCTTACAGTTAGGTCAACACCGGGGTTCAAACCCACAACCTTCCGACTGGTAACCCAACACCCAGGGATTGGATTACCCATAAAAGGGACCCTCTCACCCCATACTCCCGCAGCACCTTCCACAGTATCTCCCGGGGGACCCGGTCATACATCTTCTCCAGATCCACAAATTACACGTAGACCAGAAGGGCATACTTCCAGGCCCCCTCCAGGATCCTTGCGAGAGTAAAGAGCTGGTTCGTTGTTCCACGACCAGGACGGAATCCGCACTGTTGTTCTTCAATCTGAGGTTCAACAATCGGTCGAACCTACTCTCCTCTCTTGAAGAGGGGAACCACCACCCACTCCTTTGGCACTGTCCCCGACTTCCACACGATGTTGAAGAGGGGTGTCATCCAAGACATCCCCTTCACATCCAAAGCTTTTAGCATTTCTGAACAGATCTCATCAATCCCCCGGGGCTTTGCTACTGTGGAGATGTTTGACTACCTCAGTGACCTCTCCCAGGAAAATTGATGATGATCTCCCCCATCAGCTTCCAGCTCAGTCTTTATGACAGAGAGCTTGTCATTTGGATTCAGGAGTTCCTCAAAGTGTTTCTTCTTCCGCCCAATTACCTCCTCAGTTGAGGTCAACAGTGTCCCATTCTTGCTGTACACAGCTTGAATGGTTCCCCACTTCTCCCTCCTGAAGTGGCGGACTGTTTTCTATAAACACTGCTGCTTTGCTTCTGCAGAGATGCTGCAGCCCTTCGGGCCTGTCGGTACCTTGCAAACGCCTCCCGTTTGATGAGAGGGTCGCCTCACTAAGCCTACGGGTTGTGGGGGGGGGAAACCTGTTGTCTGGTCATATGCACCAAACAGCAGTTTGGCGTATTCGGCCTTCCTGGAGACTCTTGTATGGAGCTCCAGTAGGGGACTCTATAGTTCTGTTGGGAGACGCACACGTGGGCAATGATGGAGACAACTGGAGAGGTGTGATTGGGAGGAACGGCCTCCCTGATCTAATCCCGAGCGGGCTTTCTGTGCTAGTCATGGACTGTCTATAACAAACGCCATGTTCGAGCATACAGATGCTCATAAGTGTACGTGGTACCAGAGCACCCTAGGCTGAAGGCCGATGATCGATTTTGTGATTGTATGATCTGATCTGAGGCCGCTCAGTGCTTTGTACACTCGGGTGAGGGGCAGAGCTGGCTACTGACCACCATCTGGTGGGGAGTTGGGTCAAGGGGTGGGGGAAGATTCTGGACAGACCTGGTAAACCCAAACTAGTTTTGCGGGTGACCAGGGAACGTCTGGAGGAGGCCCCTGTCCGTGAGATCTTCAACGCACACCTCCGGCGCAGCTTCTCTGGCATTCCTGTGGAGGTTGGGGACATTGAACCTGTGAGGGAAATGTTCAAATCTTCCACTGCTGAAGCTGCGGCAGAGAGAGTACGGTATGTTCACATGTTGCAATTGGAATCACATTGTTGATCTCACTGAAAAGACTAAGATACATGTGTTTTATACAAGTCTTAATAATAAATCCGACGCTGGCTGCCTTCTTCCTTGTAGGTAGGCCTATCTCCGGCGCCCTCCCAACTGCAACCCCTGCGCGCTAGAAAGGTTTTGTCATGTTTATGACGCCGTTGATTAAAATCTGAACAAGTTGTGATCAGAACCTGCCAGTCAAGCTTAAAAACAAAGAACAGTAATCTGAATCGCCAAGAAAATGCTATTACACCGCGCAAGCATAAGCCTAAAAATTATATTATGCCTACCTGATCATTGACTCGGGGGCATTTATTATAATCTGCTGCTTATAAACAAAAATTAATTTGTTTCTCCACGTTTAACTGATAATCAGCTGAGGAAAATTAAGCAACACCACAAATGCTTTTCTTTCTTTGTACATTTTTGTTTTGTTTTTACTTTTATTTTACCATGCAAGTTGCTTGAGAACATATTCTCATTTGCATTTGCAGCAACGGTCTGGTGGGCGTAGGCTATACGCAGTCACCTTGAGGTGTTTCTGATTGGTGAACATGACTGCAGGAAGAGCATGCCACTATAAGACTTCACACGAGGCGGATGGCATGAAGCCTGATGTTTCAGTTTAAACCCTGGGTCAGACGTGTGCGCATAACTTATAAATCTTCTAAATCGCAGCCTTTGCGATTAGAAAATCACATTTTATAGCATTGCGGTTATATTGCAAATGCAATTAACCGTTCAGCCCTAGCGACTAGGTACAACTGAGTGGCAAGTATCTGCAGTGGAAAAAGACCCAAGGCGATAGTCAAGTAGAGCCAATAGTTTCTCTCAACCCCTCTAACAGAAATGTTTATTTGATTTCATCCAGAGACTGTAGAAATAACGAGTGTGTACTCTGTTTAGCAATAATTAGTATAAAGTCTTTGTCTCTCACCCTCTCAACAGAAAGACTCGTCTGTGAAGTTCCATGTGTTGCTGACCTCCTACGAGCTTATCACCATAGACATGGCCATCCTGGGGTCTATCGACTGGGCCTGCCTGGTGGTGGATGAAGCCCACAGGCTCAAGAACAACCAGTCCAAAGTAGGAAGTGACAAACTTTGTTTTCTTATTACTATTTTGGCAATGTAATACTAATTACAATCTCAAACTGGACAGCCACAGCCAACTCTTCGCCAATGTAATTTTCACCCTAGTTTTTCCGGATTCTGAATAACTACCCACTGCAACACAAGCTGCTCCTTACCGGTACTCCTCTGCAGAACAACCTGGAGGAGCTCTTCCATCTCCTCAACTTCCTCACACCAGAGAGATTCAGGTGAGACTATAGGCAAGACCCTCCTCTGTTTTGTCCTAGAGGTTGTTTTTCACAATTTTCATTTTGAAAATCATTCTAACAGAATCTAACACTTTTATCCAAAGCGACTTACAATTCAACAGGCCATACACCAGTTGTGAGCAGTCAAAAATGTGTTAGGATACTCACAGCAGCATGTCATCATTCTATATTAATGTACAGTTCCCAGGAATAATTGCTAGAGGCCTACATACCATCAAGTTTAATTTAGAAAATCATTGTAATGCACATCTCTCCCACCCTTCCCGCAGTAACCTGGAGGGCTTCCTGGAGGAGTTTGCGGACATCGCCAAGGAGGACCAGATAAAGAAGCTGCACGACATGCTAGGACCCCACATGTTGAGGAGGCTGAAGGCAGATGTCTTCAAGCACATGCCTTCCAAAACAGAGCTCATCGTCAGGGTGGAGCTCAGCCCAATGCAGAAGTAAGCAGTCGTATTAATAGCATTAACTAGGGCTGGACAATAATTCACAAATTCATGGAATTACAAATGTCTGACATCTAAAGTGTTGCCTTTGCCGTCGTTACGCGTCGCGAAGAAGACGTCCAGTAGAGGCGCCAGAGTTCTAATTATTGTAACTGTATGTGTGATGCAGACGGACTCTAGCTCTACAGGATCTGCGAGAGAGCCATACAGTGGATCATGACATAAGAGCTTTTATGTATAATTTACATTCAGATTTTGTATTAATTCATTTTTCAACCGGGTTTGTATAGTTTAGTTTTATTCTTTCTGAAAATACTTTTTTGTTTAGTTTAGTATGTCTATTTAGTACGTCTATATTACGTTTCTAACATAGTAGTTTACTGACCAATTAGCTCAGTCGTTTAAGATTTGCGCTATGAGTTCTGAGGTTGGTGGTTCAAAGCTCCACATATAATAGTATTTTTCCCGTAGCAGACAAGCAAATATTATATCCTGTAAATATAGTAAGTTTGTAACGATCTGATTTGTGGGGGTTCTCTTTGCGACACATTTACGGTTGCCATGGTTTTTATTTTAATATTCTGCTGCCGCGCACAGTCTGCCAAGTTTAAGTTATGTGTGAAGGAATATACAGACTCAAATATTTATGTTTGTCAATAAACGGAAGACCGGTTATTTATTTAATAACGACTCTAACCATTACAAGTTACTGTATACTGCAAGTTGTCCATCATGCAACTCATGTGTAAATAAATGTTGCAACTCTATATTACGTTTCTAACAAAGCCAATACTGACGAATTAGCTCAGTCGGTTAAGCTCTGCGCTGTGATGGTGGTAGAAAACACTACACATAATAGTATTTTTTTCCCGTATATAAACATGAGGAACTCCTGAATCTGACTGACATGCTCTCTGTGGTAGAGACAGAGCTGGAGGCTGATGGGGGATTATCATCAATTTCCCTAAGAGAGGTCACTGAGGTAGTCAAACAACTCCACTGTGGCAAAGCCCCAGGGATTGATGAGATGCGTCCAGAAATGCTAAAAGCTTTGGATGTGAAGGAGATGTCTTGGATGACACGCCTCTTCAACATCGTGTGGAAGACAGTGACAGTGCCAAAGGAGTGGCAGACTGGGGTGGTGGCTCCCATCTTCAAAAAGGGGATCAGAGAGTGTGCCAATTACAGGGGTATCACACTACTCAGCCTCCCTGGTAAAGTCTACTCTAAGGTGCTGGAAAGGA
>JAODLL010073255.1:0-16398 GCA_026546735.1 Forbesichthys agassizii | reverse complement strand
ACCTCCCTCGTGTAGCTTGCCAGCCATTAGTATGCTAATAGTGCGTTTAGCCTTTCCTACGTGTATTTCAATGAATCGGGAAATGATGGTTAGTTCCCCATTTTCCAGTTATTACATCTTGAAAGCGGTCATGTCCTAATCTGGGTCTGCATCTTCTAACTCATTGTTTTCATCCTCAAAGTAACTGCTATACAATAATTGTCACCTCCCTCGTGTAGCTTGCCAGCCATTAGTATGCTAATAGTGCGTTTAGCCTTTCCTACGTGTATTTCAATGAATCAATGCGTCTTGAAAACAATGACATCATGTGAAATGCACCTGTCTTAAAGGAGCATATCATTTTGTTGACTGTGGGCCCACTGGATGGGTTTGTTTACCCTGTACACACAGCCAGAAGTCTGACTTTCTGATTAGTTTATATCAGGGTTCCCCAATCCTGGTTCTAGAGGGCCGCTGCCCTGCATGTTTTAGATGTCGCCCTCCTCCAACACACCTGATTCACATGAATAGCTCATTATAATGACCCATTCATTTGAATCAGGTGACTGTTTTATATGATTTTACACAACTGCAAGTCTTACATTTGACAAATGGCATTGTCCATACAGTCCCTCTATAAAGATCCACATGCCAGCTCTGTCATCTGGAGTGAATACATATGGGTTTTTTTTTCTCTCTCCAGACTGAGATGGTCTCGTCTCCGTGGACCACATCGACACTACTAACACCACTACTGACCGAGTCCTCAGACTGACTTCTTGGAGGATTCTTAAGTCACATTGACCCCCCTCTACTCAACGAACCACTAACAGTTCTTTATTAGAACTATGGACGCCAACTCCTCCAGGCGAGGGGGTTGGAGGGGAACATGGGACGCCCACCCACCCACCACTTGTGCCTAGACCAGCCACTGTCACCTACCACCCTCTTTGGTCCCTGCAACTGTCTTGAGCACATGACGCACCCACAAATGCATGGGGGACAGCGAGGGGCAGGGAAGAGTTTCTTTCTGTTCATTAATTGTTTTTTAATTGTATCTATATTTGTGTATTGTGCCTATTTTTTATTTTATTTTTAATATCTGATCCTAGGGAAAAAAACTCTTAAATGTAACAGCCTTTGCCAGTAGAATGGTTTGTACCAAACTGACATTCAGCACATTTTAATATTAAGTTAACCCCAGGAATGATTGTCTACCACAGCATTACTTTGCTAACTCCCCCCATGTCCAACTCTTATCACATCATAGCTATCTTATAACCTGCCATAGGTGCTACTCTGCTACCGTAGAGAACACAATGCTGTACTTTTTCAGGGGGAACAACAATCCCTTTTTTAATTGTTCTTATGTAAAGCTTTTTTTCTGTGTATGCCAGCATTGAATAATGTAATTTAGGAATATATTTGAAGATATTGTAGTGAAATGTTTTTAATATATACTGTTATCTATACGAATCTGTGCCTATGTTTAACAGTGGGTTTATTTTAACTGGGGTTGGCTGCTATTTAGTCTGATCTCACAAGGAAATATTTAGGTACTGTCTCTTAAAACACACAGGGTATTTTAGTGTTTGTGACCTAGAATATATTTTTGTAGTGAATGATTTAGTCTTAAGAGCCCTAGTTTTTTTTTTTTTTTTTTGAAACGTCACACTACATTTTCCTGTTTGGATAATTACATGTTTTCACTAGAATTTGCATGTCCTGCTTGTTAATTTTTCCTAAATGCATATAGCCTTCAACTGCGTCGCAAAAACAGAACTATCTTTCAACTAGACCAATGTCTAAGATTAATACATCTCAATTGCTCTATAATCCGGCTCCAGGTTTTTAGACGGACCTGACTAAAATCTGAGAAGTCAAATCATTAATTTGGGATGTGATGGTACTGAAAATGTATATTATGAATGTCAGGGGTTTATAAGGGCAGCCTCATCTGGAACTTGGTCAAAGTGGACAGTTTCTGAAGACTGACCTATGTTAAATTGCCTGAAACAAGGGAAGTATAGGCTCTAAATATTTGGGAAAAACACCTGGCGTTTCTTATTCAGCCCCCCATAATTAGTTATATTTGTCACTTCATGTCTGGTCGCGTGCCGTGGATGTAGTGCTCGAGGCGGCCGCGTGCCACCCAACCTATGCACCTGACAAGGCTAATATGTTGATGCCTTCTCTCTGGCAATAGCCATTTGAATTAGTTTCGTGGGAGTACAATAGCTTCTTCTTCGACCTAAAACCTACGCTAGGGGCGGTAGCAGTAGCTCCAAATATACCCCTATAACAAATCCGGCTGTGGCCTGAGGTAGGACCGCCTACCTTCTTAACATTTACGGCCACGGAAATACGGAAATAAATAAAACAAGGAAATACGGAAATAAATAAATGTTGAAATATATAAATACATAAAATGTAGAAATGAATAAATTTAAGAATACATGTAAAAATACATAAATAGCTTTTTTTAATACAAAAATGTAATTTTTTCAATTTTTATATTTATTTAATTAGTTATACTTTATTTATTTATACTTTTTTATATTTAATTATTATGGCAGTCCTGGTCCTCCATACTTCATGCAGTTTCTGCCCTCTACTACACTAACAGAGGTGTATGCGTAATTGAACCATATGATAACTGCATACAAAGCTCTCGCAGCACCAGGATACCAGCATTTTATACACCAAATTAGTGATTTATTACACATTGAGTTTTGGAGGCATGGGCTGTGTTGTGGCCTACACGTCTTTGTGGAGTAATCGCAATGTACCAAATTGCTTCTTCCTCATCATAATAAGGAACTGTATATGAATCAGCGGCACTTAAACTTCCTGTTTGATTATTTTAGTTCAGTGGAAACTAATCAGTTTGTCCAGAATAAGGTGACGTTCGGCTAGTTGTCCGCTGACCAGAGGACTGAAGTAGACATGGATTTAGGTTCGTTCGACCGAGTCAGCAGAACGTTGACGACGTTTTGGGTGAGGGCGTTTTTCGCTGAAACTTTGAAACTCTTGGATACATGAAAATAACTAGTTTTCTGGAGGCCTAGGTACTATAGCCTATCATAACTATAACTATGTACCGAATCCTAATTGGTACATTAGCCTATTAACGGTAAAGACATTGTTTACCGTATCGTTCAAAAATATATATCAATTTTAATGCATTGCAACTTGCACCAAGTTGCAGTGAACGTCTATTCCGTAGCCTACCGGTGCCGTAGTGATTAATTGTTTCTCTTTTGTCAGGCCTACGTAACAGAAGTTGTCGGAGAGTTCTTCAGAGCAGAGCCCACAGACAACCCTGACCGGATCGATATTGACCATGTCGTGGTCTATAAAGAAGAGTCTGGTAACGCGGAAAACCTTGACGGCAGGAAAGAGGAGGGAGAAGATGTCCAAACAGCCGTTTCAACAGCCTCTGTGGTTTGCACATCTCGACCAGCGGTTGCCTGGCAACAATTGCGCGTTGACGTCAGTCCAGAGCCAGACGCACAGAGATTACAGTACACTCAAGAGGCCACTCGAGGGAGTGATAACCAAGTTCAAATGAGGCTGATAGAGGTTGCGACCCCACCGTCCATTACCAAGCAAACTGCAGTAAAACTACCCAAACAGAGTGATGACGTCAGCGATGGAGTAGTTTGTGAGGATGCATTCAGCAGTGCAGCATATGTTCCAGAGGATCTCCTGGGTAAAAATGAAAGCAAAAGCACATGTGACAAGACAGCCACAGAACTAGACAGCAGGAGGAATCTTCAGCTCCATGAGGAAGAGGAGGGAGATGAAAACCTGCCTGAGTGTGGAGCAGCGGACATGGATGTTGCTGGTTTGCTGGATGTGACATGTCTCATCCAGCATGCGTGGACAGAGGAAGAGACTGCAGGAAAATCTGGGCTGTCTCTTATTTCCGATGAGCCGACCACAGATGAACGGCAAGACATGATGGACGAGGTGAAAAATGAAGGGAAGGAAGAGGAGACTACCACCAATACATTCCATATAGATGAGGGTGAAGGCGCTCAAAACAAATCAGAGGATTTTAAGGATGAACAATATACATGTAAACCTATTACTGACGGCAGACTTGTGGATATGAATATTAAATCCCACAGCACTGTATGTGCACATGGAGGCCAGGCTGGTGAAGTTATGGAAATAAACACGAGTGAAGATGTTGCTGAATGTTCAATAATATCAGCAAAAATCCATGATGAGACAACCACTGAGGTAAAGCTTGAATTGGCAGGAATAAATACAAATATTTACAAAGGGAGAGGTGAAATCGAGGAAAATAAACATTCTCTTGAAGAAGAAATACGTGTGACTCATCCCACTGCTCTAACAGTAAACACAATGTACAACAATAGAGGGGAAATGAACGCAGAGCTGAACATGGTTTCACTCGGGCACTGGCTAGGCCCCGTCTGGTCCCAGGAGCTGAATTGTCTGGCAGATGAGGAAAGCCAAGAGGGAGTTCCTGAATGCCACAATGGGCGAGACCAGGCCACAGCACAAACACTTGTGCAACAAGGAGATTCTGGAGAAAAGTCCACCGCCCACATACCAGAAGAGGTAGAGAGAATGGAAGCCGTGTATGTTGAAGCAGCTGAAGAGCAAGAAGAATCCGAAGTGAAAGCCCCCAGCGATGAGAGCCACTGGGATATGATTTTTGAGAGGCAGGCCAGAGTAACGTGTCTCAATACATTGCCAGAGGAAACGGAGACTTCTATGAATGAGCCAGTAGTGGACCAATCAGACAAGGCTGTTGGGACAGATGAGAGACTCAACAGATTGACTTGCTGGACAGAAGTGAAGACACTATCTGACTCGACAGCACCCTGGGAATCTTTAACTGAAGCTGGAGAGATTATTTGTGTGGATGTTAGTCAAAACAAGAAGCCGCCTGCAGAAGAAACTGTGATGTTCACGGTCTCCTCATTTGTTTCTGTTTCAGAGTCGGGTGAACCAATGGATGTCACTATGTCAGCAGATGACAACAATAACAGGAACTCTAGTTTACCAGAGGAAGATGAAGGCATCATGAACTGTTCTGAACCTCAGATTAGAACAGACCCACCAGCTAATGGGACAGATGCAGAAGACGTAACGACCACAAACGATGATAAGGAAACTGTAAACCTGTTAACTGGAACATCTCTATTATCCAAAATAACTGATGGAAATGAAATGTCCTCAATAACCAGATTTGAATCTTTAACCAGCACAGATTCTGAGCTCCCAGGAAAACTGGGCAATATGAAATCTGATGTGCCAAACCCACCACAGCAGAACAGTGAGAACAAGCTTAATGCTGAATCTATAGGAAGTCAGTCAAAACCAGGAAAGACTGTTAAAATGGCGAGGGAAATTTTAATTCATGAGGTAATGGAGCCCGTAAGTTCATGTGCCACACCAGGTTCAGAAGAAAATAGTGGACAGACACCAGAGACCGATGAAGAGATTCTGGACATGTGGATTGAAACCGTGTTAGAAGACACAGAACCTGAGGAGAGGAAACCAGAGTTGGCTGGACTCCAGCCGGATTGGGACTCTCTAGGATGCAGAGAGGAGCTAGCAGCGGAGTCTCACAGCATGGAATGTGTACTGGAAGTGTCAGAGTCTGCATTTTCAGACAAGTCCCTCTCCGAGGAAAGCTTGACAGATAGCACAGACTTGCTAATGGCAGTCTCTCACCCTGGCTCTGCTCAGGACATCCAGGAAGCTGAAGACACTACAACAGAGCCAGCACAGTCCCTACACTTGTCAGCTAAATTAGATTTCCACGATGAGCTGGAGACCAACGTAGGACATTTCCACGCCAAGGAGAGCCCTCTCGAGACACCAGAAACCAGATTCTATGACCTACAGCCAGAACATGAAGAGTCAACCCAAGACCAGGGAGAACTGTTTGACAGTCTACTATTGCCCTCCCAAGATGTAGAGGGACCATCTGGGGTGCCGATGGAAGGAGCCGAGATAAAATCACAAGCAAGGACCGATGTTCTCTTCCAAGACACAGGAGCAGTTGTTGAATTTGAGCCAGATGTTGATACCTTGGAGCTAGGTTCAGAATCCATATACTACCAGGATTTCACAGATTCCTCATTTGGGCAGGTGATTATGGTGGGTGAGATGGGTGGACCACAGATGCCATCAGGGAACAGTTTTCACACAGGGGATCCTTTTGATGGTCAAAACTTTACAAAATCATTCTGGTAGAGTAATAATAGCCTGCCTTTTCTCTCTTGCAGTTTGACACGTCTGATTTGGACTTCACACCTCAGAAGTGGAGGATCACTGTTAAAAACTCACATACACGACCGCCAAAACACCCCCGCAAGCTCTTACACATGCCCTCAGTCGAGCCATCACCTCCAAAATCCTCCAGCCAGTCACCAATGAAAATGCCCTTAAGGGGTCTTGGAGTAGGAATTAAACTCCCAGGTAGGCCTGGGTGCTTTGATGATTGTTTCCATAAAGAATCTACAACGTCTATTTATTATTGGTGAACAAACTCTGGAGGTCAGAACATACACTCAATCATCAATGGTTTTAAGTTTACTTTAAATCTGTAAAAATGCTGTTTTACAGCCTTTCTAGAGTAATTCCTTGTGTTTCTGTATTTTAGGACTTGGCGCAGGGCTACCTGTTTTAAAGAAGGCACCCATACAAGTGAACACAGATACCGGCGAACATTGCTCTAAGGTGTTTAGCCGGCTTTGTTAAACCAACCATTCTTGCACCAGGCCAGACTTGTTTACGCATTGTGTTGTGATGAATTTTGTCACTTGTTCAGCAGATGCCTGTGCAGCAGTCAGATGTTGAGGAAGGTTCTTCTCCAAAAGCAGAAGTTAAACCTAAATGGAATCCTCCAGGACGTCCCGGGTAAGTGACCACTTAAATGTGACATCAATGTGTAATTTTAACGTTATTCTTTTAATGTGTCGGTTTTCACCAGGTTTGGGATGCCTCTTATGTCTGAGCTCAAAAGCAAACTAAAGAAAACAGATGAGTGAGAAGATGATTTTGATATCAACCTTTATCCATATTTCCCTCCCTGCTAAGTATAACCATAGCCCAAGAACTGGGTGTTGGTGCCTTGCTCAAAAGCATAGTGATGGGTGAGGGTGCTAGGTGTGATACTTTCTCCTCTGATGATGTTCCCAGCTGGTCTGAGGATTCAAACTGGCAGCAACCTTGCTTTGACAATCCTGCCTCAAGTCTGTATATGCACTGATAAAAATGAACCTGTATCCAACATTACTTTCTTTATGAATTTGATTAAATGTATATATATTTAGTTTATTTGTCAGCATATGTCTATTGTGTTAAACAGTCTTTTAAATGTTATCTATATTTTAGTATTTGGACTATGGAATACAGTAATCACCATCCAATTTAGATTTAAATTGTAGTTAAACTATTAAAGCAATATTTGTAGCTTTGTTATTAAACAATTCCTTCAATAAATTCTTCCAAAAAGATGTTTTACATTTTTTATTTTACAAGGAGGTCAAAGAAAATATTAGTTGAACAGATTTGGAATACAAATAAATAGTACAGGTATTAGAATAAACATTTAAAATGTCTGTTCATCTTGGGAGCGATAGAGGGTTTCATGAAGCATCCATGAATCAGCCTGATATTCTGACTTGTTAAACTAAGCAACAGCACTATTATTTGGTCACTGCCAAATTGTAATGGAGCATTTCCTTTTAATTAAATGTGATATAAATGATTCTGGAACTGACATGTTCGGTAATTCTGGTAATAATATTCAACCAGTATCCTACATTTGATTGAAATTAACCTATTTGTAATCATTTCTAGAATTAAGGTGATTGACTGTCCAGCTGTAACACACATCATTAGTACAGTATATAAGAAATTCAATCCAGAGGCAATGTTGGCCTGCATAGTCTGTTCTCATGTCTATTAGCAAGGACATGACAGGCAACTCAACATGCTCCTTGACATGACGACAACACACACACACACACACACACACTCATTTAGGCTGTTTCCTCCTGAAGTCCTGGGTCTGACTGGTGTTTGTGGATTTTTGCTAGGCTGGAGGAGAAGTCCAGGTTCCCAGGGAGGGAGGGGTATTGCAGGCTGTCTACCAGGTGAAGCCGTACGCCGTTCTCCAACTCAGGGGTGACGGGGGGCATGGTCTCATCTGAGGCCTGGGTGAGGTGAACCCCGCTGGAAACAGAATCCTGAGACTTGGAGGTAAACTTAAGGTCAGACTGGCTGGACATCTGAAAACAGAATAAACTGACAGGATTAAAACTCTGCAAAGCACTGCCCTAAGTGTTCACAATGCTATCTAGTGGAATACATGCAAGTGCCAATATTAACTACAGTAGTGGGCAACAAAAATGATGGTGTTAACCATGTACTTTTTCTTGTGTCTAAACCATTGCCTAGGGTGCCTTTATATCTACAGTGCATTGCTACGTAATATACAGACTTTACATATCTAAACTAGTATGGCATATGTAGACATGATAAATATCCAGACCTGTGTAGCGCTCCTGTCCACCTGGATGGGGTATATGGAGTGTAAAACGGCGGGTCTGGTTTCATACAGACCCGGTGAGTCAATACTGTAGGCAGGTGGAACTGGAGCTATCTGCCTCTGGAGGAGCTGCAAGATCACTGTGATGTCTGCTGTCATCCGACTCTCCAGCCTGGAGAGAACAGCTGAACCTTCACCAGGTACATCATCAACCTGGAAAGGTGACCATCTAGCAGTACAGCATTAACCATTTGTCTGCCCCAGTACTCTATCTATTTATATATCTATCTATGTATCAGTACTAGTACTAACACTACATATACTGCAGTGCAGGTCATCTAATCAGTGTCTGTAAGGTGAACCAGGTGAGCTGACCTGTCGAGCTGGGACTGCAGCAGTTCTAGTCTGGAGCCCAGATTGGCTGGTCTGGCCTCTGTGAATGCTGGCTGCTGGTAGGAGCCGTGCACAGAGGATGACCTCCACGCAGACGCCTGTCTGTCAGGGCAACAGCCATACACTGCGTGCGCGCACACACACACACACGGTAAAATGTGTTTGAAAACTAGCATACAAATATTACAATGATAAGACAGACTTGTACCTTGGCGGCCATGGTCTGTGGCTGCATCCCTGTGCACTGACGAGGCACCAGGGGGCAGCATTCGCACCACAGACAGGGAGGTGTCTTCTGTAGGGTACAACTCCACCTTGGCGCAGTGGCTGAGGGCCTCATTCAGGTCCTCATCAGACTGAGAGAGGGAGGCGCCACAGCTACATCGGTCGTCCCAACGGGGCTGAGGGGCGGAGCTATGGTGATGAAACGACGACTCATCGTAGTCCATCCCATCTGATTGTAGAACAGCAGCTAACCTCAGGCTAGGGTGTCACCCGGTTTATTTCATGCATGTTAATATTAAAGTGGCACTATTGATTGACCCAGAAATGAAGTGACCCAGATTTCTCACCCGGACGGATGCGACAGTGCCTTGGTCTGCGTCGAGGTCCACATTCATCTCCTGAATCGTCCGCTGTGATGATTGGTGGAACCTGGTTGGCCTTTAATACATAGGACAAATGTTAGGACCCCAGAATGTTGCTTCCTGAAGAGTTGACATGGTCCTACCAGAATAATGGTACCCCCGAAGGGTCACTGGATGCTTATTATTCATAACACATTGTTATGTTCAAAGAACATAGTACGGTGGTTACCGTAGTATGTTTTATTTTATATCAAAAGGTGTGGTTCATTAGCCTGGTGCAGCCTAGCCCAAAATTATTAACTTAGTGAATACGGTCTGGACATGCTCCTTTGGTGATTTTTTGCAGCCTTTGCCTCCTTAATGGGATTTGACCTCTGGTTAGTTTTGAAACTATTTGGATCAGCTTTAACCAATCAGCTGTTTGTATCGCTTCATCTAGCTTTAGCTAGATACAAATTGTATCTTTAATGAGAAATGCCCAAGTCTTGCTTGAAAAAGAGATTATATTCTCTGCCTGGTTAAATAATGACTAAATGAAAGTAACAGCTGGTCACCATTGACACCTTACATCTCTGAGGTTGTACGTGATCTCCAGGTTGGACCAGAAGCTGTCTGAGAAGCTTGGGTAGAGGTCCAGGACCTCCAGCAGATCTTCTCTCTGGATGCGGTGCAGGTCGCAGTAGGTGATGGCATGAACATCCGAGCTGGATTTGCCAGGCTCCTCGTGGAGGTGGATGGGCTCGCCAAAGATGTCGTTCTTTTCTGCGACAGGGTGACAACTGTCTAGATCAGTGGCTCAGATGGTTTACTTCACCATTAATACACATTCATGTTTTCACTCAAGCCAGCTAACCTGTCAGTCAACCATTGTGCTCAATTAACAGTCAAAACACATTTTAAGGTAAGATTGTATTTAATGTCTTTTACATCTAGTTTAATAAAATATGGTTGTTTTCAAATATGTTTGTTTATGCAAGCTATGAACAACGTTGTTGCTCAAAGTGTTTTAGAACCAATGCTACAGCTACTCTACCTAGTACGGCGACCACCACATCATCTTGCAGCACCTGGATGGAGCCCCGTGAGAGGAAGAAGAGCGAGTCCAGCACATCGCCATAGTGGATCAATGTGTCCCCAGGGGGAGTGTGGACCATCTTTAATCTCATGGCCAGTGCTCGCATGCAGGCCTGGCTGCCTCCACGGAACGCCCTGCAGTTCTGCAGCAGAGAGCGGTTCAGATGCAGACAGATGTCTGCCTGCAAACACTCCGGGAAGCCCTTAAGAACCTGTGGAAACTCGCAGAAGCGAGGGGGTGATAAAAATCTGTGTGTATTAAAGATATACTCAGCAATAACCTCATCTGTCTAGCAGCCTACATGGCATCCATCTTGTGTAGTAAAGTTTTATATGAAGCGTCATGTGCTATATGAACAGAGGCTGATGGGTTATTGATATGGGCCCCTACAACGTTCATGTCGATGCCGTTGGTGTACGACCAGGCGTGCTGGAAATACTCGAGCAGACGCTGGCGCAGCCCCCCAGGGATCTGATGGAAGCGGATGAACTCTTTGACTCTCAGCATCTGGGTGTGGTAGCGGGTCATCCCCGAGTACAGCCGCTGGATGATGGCTGACACGTTGCCAAAGATGCTGGCGTACATGAGGGCTGCACAGAGAGGCACACGCGTGCATGGAGGCTGTAACACACACCGGCGGAGCTGACAGTGAAGGGTGGCGTGCAAGGAAACATGCACCACTCACATCCGATGACCATGACGCAGATGGAGAAGATCTTCTCAGAGTTGGTGTTGGGCGACACGTTGCCGAAGCCCACGCTGGTCAGGCTGCTGAAGGTGAAGTAGAGCGCTGTCACGTATTTGTCCCGGATGGACGGCCCCGAGCTGGAGTCGTTGTCGTCGTATGCCTTGCCCAGCTGCTCGGCCAGGTTGTCCAGCCAGCCGGTCTCGGTGTACGGTCGCTCCACGAAGCCAATGGCGTACCAGATGCAGGCCAGCCAATGAGCGATCAGCACGAAGGTGCACATCAGCAGGAAGAGGACCGCGGCACCGTACTCAGAGTAGCGGTCCAGCTTCCGGGCCACACGCACCAGTCGTAGCAGGCGTGCCGTCTTCAGCAGGCCGACCAGCGTTGCCATCTGTTTCACACACACACACACACAGTAACACAAAAATATTTAGACAAACGTACACTTACAACAAGCCAGGAATCAACACAACATGCATACATACATGTATCTTTAATCTGATTTCATTGTGATTAATTGTAACTGGGTTGAAACTATTGAAATTCGTTTAAGCAATAAAACAAGTTGTAGTAATATAACATTGATATTTTTTAAAGGTTTATAAATATTTCTTCAATATATATATATACTGTCTACATACAATATATATTATACTAGTACATTAAATGGTTGCTTGCATAATGCATTCATTATGTTTGAAACACAACTAAAGTGACTGTTATGGGTAAAGCTTTTGCAACACAGTTAAACGCTCCTACCACCAATGAAATAATGTTTTTGTAATGCTGGTTTCATATAACATAGGCATATGACTTCGTTCAGACCTACAATTAATACATAAATAAACACATTGTTTTACTAAATGTTATAAATGTATGTAAACATAACAAACTTAGAAAACAGGTAAAACGTGAAGTTTAAATGCTTATGAGGCGTGACCTCATCAGAGCCTGATCTGAAGATGAGCAGGTCGAAGGGTATGGCAGCAAACAGGTCGATGGGGAACCAGCCTGTGATGTAGTGCTTGGCGATGCGTCCGGGCTGCGTCACCACCTCCTCGTTGTGGTCCACGTAGGTGGTGCGGAAGTTGATGAGGATGTCCACGATGAAGAGCACGTCCACCAGCAGGTCAGCCACGTTCAGGGGGTCGCAGGTGTAGCCGCAGCTCCTCTGGCGCACCTCTCCGTGCTCGTCCAGCAGAAAGGCGGCTGAGTAGGGCGTGAAGACGGCTGTGTAGAGCACCAGCAGCAGGATGATCCAGTCCCAGAAGGCCTTGAAGGAGCTGTAGTGGAGCACCGTCCACCACCTGGTCTCTGGGACCTGCAGCTTGAACTCTGGCAGAACGTCACACTCCAGAGACAACACCTGGCCAAACACAAGCAAAGGTATATACTGTATACAGCTGTGGAAAGAATTAAGAGACCACTGCAAGTCTTTAAAATGTAATGGTATATACATACTGTATATGTGAAAAATATAAGATATATAAAGCTTCTATAAATGTAAACAAAAAAATGAATATATTAAATGTAAAAATATGTAAAACTATGTAGTACAAATCTGAGAAACTGCTGCAGTGGTCTCTTCATTATTTCCACGGCTGTATATTAAAGATGTACAGAGTGCTAGTCAATAGATGCCAGCCAAGTAGCTGTCCATCTTCCAGTTGTCTGATACAGTATACAGGTCTGACTGTACAAGACGACCAGTATAGCGTAAAGGCTCCCTTGAA
The DNA here is from genome assembly GCA_026546735.1 of Forbesichthys agassizii. NCBI lineage: Eukaryota > Metazoa > Chordata > Actinopteri > Percopsiformes > Amblyopsidae > Forbesichthys > Forbesichthys agassizii. Next base: position 3,401 of record JAODLL010073255.1, on the reverse strand, counting down.
GGAAAATATAAAGTGCTGTAAAAATCGATTTACTCCCTTCCTGATTTCCTCCATTTTTGCAAATTTGTTAGATGGAATGGTGTCAGACCTCTCTACAAAATAAGACACACAACCCAAGTAAACACCAAACTCAATCTTTAAATGATAAATGTTTTGATTTAAATGTATCTGAAAGGTATCCACCACCAAATGGCCTTTTTTGTAAAAAGTAATTGCTACCTTAGTTATTCGATAAAGCTATTATAATACATGAGCATACATTGGCTCATTTTCAGCAACCATCACTTCTGTGTTACATCATAGTCTAATCCAAGTGTATCATTTTAAAACAAATGTATCATTATAAACCCCTTTTGCAATTAGGTCGGCACATTGGAAACCTGATTATTATTATATTATAATTATTTAGACTAGTTGAGTAGAGCATCTGCATTTGTAGGCTTGATATGGGCAGAAACAACAAAAACATTTGAATATCCTTTCTCATTCTATTGTTCTGAGAAATTAAAATTATAAAAAATGTACATTACAGGTAAATTAGTATATATATATACTTTTTACTTCCTTAAATAAAATGTATTATTTTAACAAATTGAAAATATTTCATGTTGTGTGTTCTTTTAGTTGTATTATGTTGTATGGATCTCTGACATCATTAAGATGGAACTCAATATTTTCCACTGCTCTGTAAAAACGTGACATGCAGCACATGAGTATTATTGGTACTACTACATGCATGTGTTGGTTAAAGAGCTGAACACACAGGATTACACACACCTGACACTCACACACAAACCAAAGCAAAAACCCACAGACCTTTCCAGAAGACTTGCTGAGCCGACCATGTTGGTGCTGGATGCTGCAAGCTCTCTCACATTTCAAATCTTTCATGTTCCTGGCTTTGTAAGCTCTACTCCTGACACCTACGCCCAGAACTCACCATCTCCATGGGTGATGTCTGACACCTCAGTAACATGCTAGATACCTGCCGTGAAGAACCATATACTTATGATGCAGCAGGAACCAATGATGATTGAGGCTCCACAATGAAGCAGGCTCTAATGAAGAAGGCTCTAATGATGAAGCAGCATCACTGTTTCATTGTTGACTGACCGTCCTGGTGATCTCTGCTAGTCAATACAGTCAGCTGGCCAGACAGACCCATGATGGCCCTGATCCAGCAGAGAGGCAGGGAGCGAATCAAAGGCAGCCAATGCATTTCATTTTTTTATTTGTGTGCTTTCCATCACACACACACACATTTCATTTTTTTATTTGTGTGCTTTCCATCACACACACACACACACACAGACATTCAGTACCACAGCCACCAGGCCAGTAGTGATTTTTCCTCTGGTGGGGATTTAAACACATTGTCGCCCACGTGGTTACAGCTGTAACATCACCTCCAAGTGGCTGGTAATGATCTGTGTTGTCACGGAGACCTGATGAATGTTGCTACTTTCAGTGCCCAGTAGATACACCTGGACTTTGCAAAGCTGAGGCCAGCAGAGAATGTTTGACGAGCAGAACTAGTTCTTCTTCCCGTTACATTCTGAACTGACACACTGTGGTTCACAATGTGGTTCTGCACAAGTTCTGTCCATGAGCCCTGTTTTAGTTCTGCGGAAGTACTAACAATGCATGGTAAATGGACTGCATTTATACAGCGCTTCTCCAACCTTCCGGCCACTCAAAGCGCTGTACAGTATTGCCTCACATTCACCCATTCACACACACATTCATGCACCGATGGTGATGGCTGCCGTGCAAGGCGCGACCTAACCACCGGGAGCAGTTAGGATTATGTGTCTTGCTCATGGACACGTCGGGGCTTGGTGAGGAGCTAGCCGGGATTGAACCAGCGACTTCTGGATCACCTGTCGCCCCTCCATACACTGTGCATGTACTGCAGTAGAAATACTAACCATGTTTGCTTCCATAGAAGTACCAAGTGTGTACAGTCTCTGCTCAATAGTACTACTGTAGAAGCATGTCAATACATGGTCAGATCATCTATTGGGCTGGCGTAACCTTCTCTGTAACGTCCTTCACCTTGGATGGGCTGAGCAGCTCCACTGTGGAGGTCTCAGGAGATATGCTCCCTGCACTCCTCATCAGCTCTGAGTCAGACATGCATGTGGGCTGGGGGAGAAGTGAGGAGAAACTACTGCCTTCTCATCTTCATGTCCCTGGTGAGCCTGCAGAAGCGGTTTGACCCAGGGCTGCAGGGATATCAACCCAACAGCCCCCCTCCCCTCTACAAGGCAGGGATTCATAGCTCATGACACCCTGTGGTCACATATGGGGCCAAAAGTATGAATCACTTAGTGCTGTGAAAATATATCAGAGATGTAAACGCTGGCCAAGTTGATCAAATAATATCAAATATAAACACCTTTCTAACTTTATTCACATTTTATTAAATTAAATAAATGATCTTGCATCATGGGGATCATCAGGGGATCTTTGGAGGGTCCCAAAACCCCACTTTGAGAATCACTGGTGTAATCCATTTTAATTTAGATGTTTAACATCCTGTGCCCGCCCCCCCCCCCCCGTTAGATGTTAAATTATCAGTAGTTAATCAGTTCACCATCGGTCACATGACCAAGCTGACCATGGTTACTCACCTCTTCAGGTAAACAGACTGACCAATCCAAACATGTCCCACCTCTTTAGATAAACAGATTGACCAATCCACAAAGGTCCTACCTCTTCAGGTAAACACACTGACCAATCCACAAAGGTCCCACATCTTCAAAATGTCCAGACAGGCAATTGTTCTAGTCTTTCCCTGCATTCTGTGTGTTGATGTGGCCATCCTGCACCAGTCCAGTCCAGTCCAGGGTCATAGCCTCCACACAGGGATGGCACGTCACTAGTGATCAGCCATCACTAGCTAATACTAACAGCTGGTCGATGCTAGACTATAGCTGCCAGGCGCTGCCAGGAACATCAATGGCATCTCATTGATAAGCTGAGGACATTGGCTAGATAGCCAGCAGGAGTCGGTGAGCTTCTGCTGCCACATGTTGGTCCATCAATGTTCACACTAATGTGACAACGTATTGACTCAGATATATATTGACATGTTATTATATGAAGATGATAGCCTTGGATGATCTCAATGCCCTTCAGTGCTAACCTTCAGCCATCCATTAGCCAGACCATAGAGGTGAGAGAAGACATTCACCCATGTAATGGGGCAGCACACGTACTATTCATTCAACTCAATCTCAGCAGATATTTTATGGTGCTTGAGGACAAATGTCATTCTAAGACCTCACACACATACTATACTATTATGACAGTCAACACTACTGGAGGTTCTGGGAGGTGTGTCGTGGATTGGGTTATTTAATGCTTCTGTGGTGTCGTCTCCGGGGTTCCTCTAATGG
>JAODLL010073244.1:0-16399 GCA_026546735.1 Forbesichthys agassizii | reverse complement strand
GTGCGTGTGGATGGTAAAAATACGTGTGGATTATAATTTTGCGCTTGAATAATATTGATAGAAATCTACCCCCATAGTCAAGTCAGTATATTGTATTTCACTCTTGTATTTCACTAACATTCTATAAAATAGCAGTTTAAAAAAACTCAATCAAATGGTATGGTAAATAATGTAGTCTCCTGTTGAATATTTTCCTATAGGCTAGATGCATATATTGGCTATACCAGTAACAGAGAAATTAAATATAGCCACACAAGGTAAGGTAAGGTAAAATAATGTATTATTTTTATGAGACAAACAGATCTGGTCGATTCACTGTTTTTACCCATAGAACTATAATAAACAAGGATGCATCCATTGGTGCCTTGTTTGTGAACTTGTCAGCGGGATATCCCAGAATGCATTTCAAATCTACAAGCGGCAATGGCGCAGTGAGAAAGTACTACTGGAGAAGGAATACTACTGTTATTGTGTCACGAAATGGTGTTTTAAGCGTCTTTGAAGCGAGAATATATATGTTTTAACTTCAAATCTGTGGTCGATTTATCAAGATGGAGTCTAGTTAAAAATTTGCTACAACGAATTCGGAAACGTGACAGCCATGACGACACCCCGCCGGCCCCTGGCAAAAAAAAAAGAAAAGAAAAAAAAGACACCTGGCAGCACGTCACTGTCTCGTGACGTTCATTGATGCCGCTGCCTGATCCCGCCGCCTTTCAAAATGTTCCATGTTTTACTGTTTACTGTGTTTACTTGTAGGCTCCTTAGTGGACCATACGGTAAACAAAGTGTCTCCGTATTGTTTCTTTATGGTTCATTTTGCCGGTCCCAAGACCGGATAAAGGAGGAGGGTTGGAATTGTAATATAAAAAAAACATGAATCGACAGAAGAAAGTAGTTCTATATATTTCGGTTGTTTTTACTCACTTTTTGTCTCACGACGTTATTCCTCTCCCACAGCGTCATTCACAATGGCATGCACATAACATGGCAAAATATGCAAATTAGACGATGACGTCATTTAGCGACTTCTAGTGACTTTTAGCACAGCCAATAGCTACTTTCCTGAGGAGTTGGCAACACTGGGACGACGACAGCCCTGTGCCGGTACCGTGCACAAGAATACTGCTAATTTCTTTCGTGGTTTAAATTCAGTAACGGTCTAAATTAGTTAAACTGAGAAAAATGTTTTACGTAATGACATGCGTTTGTGAGATGGCGCACTCTACACTAACGTATGCATCTCAGTGTCTGAGGATATCCTCAGTCAACATGAGATTAGTAATTAATGTGCCATATAGACAACACTTATTCTAACTTTCTCCTTTTGATACAGATTGTAAATATAGTTTTCTGTAAAGGATGGCATACTCAGTTACTTTGAATGATTCCAAAGCACCATTTGATGATACATCATCCCAGATGCATTAGCAACATTGTCCCGCATCACCTTGTTTCTCAGCTGTTGTATTTTATGTTAATACAAATATGAACATAAGACATGTTAAATTTGATGAAAAATGCAGTTGAAAGTAAGAGGACATAATATAGTTATTACATGTACAAAAGTGTAAAAAGGCATTACAATATATAGTGTTCTTGGGTGTGGGCACTTTCAGAGACTTTCAAGATGGTAAAATTAACTATAATAAAACTAATTGGCTGTGCAAGACTCCTGGTATTTGTCCATGACATGTCCTTGGATGATAAAAGCAACAATTGTAAGATAGGCTATTACTATTGTTAATGAGTATCAAATGCAACAAGAAAAAAAATATCAATCCAGATATATGTTGGCAAACGTCAGGTTCCAGAGCAAAAATAGATACTATGTGAAATGTACTAAAGGGGGGACTGATGAAAGATAATGAAACTGCTGAAAGTATGTCTTGTTTTTTTTTTTGTGTTAATGATAGTTTAAGTGTCTGTGTCCAAGAAATTGTAGAAATGGAGGCTAGGCTCCGCATGTGTCTGTGGAGACCATTATATGGTGGAGGATTGAGAAAGGTATTTTCAGTGTTGTTGACCTAAAGTTAGGCTATTTGTTTCTAGGATGGGATGTGGATACTCTATGTCCATAATTCGCTTTCTGCCTCATTTTCCCCCTCCAACCTCAAGAGGCCAGAGAAAAACTGTAAAAATATGTTTTGCTCAAGCAGCAAACAATTTTCAGATATCTCAAGGTACTGCGGTATTTCTATGAATGGATCATTCATGTCATTGCCAAACAAACATGTTGTATACATTTCTCTGATGCTTGTTCTATTGGAAAAACCTTTTGCACTCCTAACGTACAGGAAGTATCCAGCAGCACTTCTAGAGAAAGCAGAAACAAGTCAACCCATACTCTGCTGCTTCTGTACAAAATAACATCACAGGTTTATACTATTAAGCCATCCCAAGGATCAAAACATCTGTGGCAGCATGCAATTCACTTTCATATTTTCTTTGGTATGTATACAAAGTAACATTTTATTATGAAATACTGTAGGTCCTTGAATTGTTAATTAGGTTGTTAACTCAAATAAAGATATGGTGTAAAGCACACCACATTTTTATGATTTCTTTTTATATAGAATTTATATAAATTGATCGTAATATATTAACACTGTTAAATACTAAAATAAATAATTACATAAAAAGTATCCACCCTATCCTAAAATGTTAGAATATTACTAATAAGTGTTATCGTATCGCTTTATCCATAGACTGCTACCCTAATTTAGTAAATAAATACATCTAATAAATAAATTTAGTGTTATATAGTCTATTCTACGGTAGTAGGCTACTAGATATATATGCTTTTCATCGAGTTGTCTTGTCCCTTTAAGGGGTGTGACCTAACGGGGAACTAGATCCGTATTCTTCTGTTGCTGATGGTGCTTTGCCGTTACTTCATGCATTTTTGCCAATCTTGAAGGATTGCTAAATAGCCTAGACTACTAATCGAGTAGATTATCCAGGTAAGAACGAACCGATTAAGGCAGAGTTATTACAGTTACATGGTTTTAATGTTTAGACTGCTAAACTAAGCTATACGCCGTATATAACACAAAGTAGGTCAAAGTTTGTGCTACGTTATTATTGTTACAGGACGTCGTTATGACGTTTCTCGCTGCAGCCACAACAATTCGTAGGCTACCGGTACCTTCTACTGTATAATGATTAAAGCTAACTACCGGGATGCAAACATGCGTATCGACTTTGGATCGAATCGAAGTTGTAACCAATATTCCCTATTTTCTGTAATAACGCAGTAGTAACGAAACAATTTGAATATGCAATTTTTATGTCTGGTGTGGCTCGACATAAAGGCGAATTAGTGAAGAGTCTATACATTTCGCTCTGGTCATTGTGTATATTAACAGAATGTTATAATAAAAACGTTTAGTGTTCTTCCCAGAATGTCCCGTCAGGAACAGGCAGTGGCCCGTGCGAGGACAGCATTCCTCACCGGCAGGTCCAAGGTATTAGAGAACCGTATACGCCAACTAAGGAATCTTCAGCGATTCTTTGCTGAGCGGCAGCAAGAAATACAGCAAGCCGTCAAAAAAGACCTCAATAAGGTGACAGTCTGCTTTTTTAAAGCCTCTTCATTATGTAGGCTGTTCTTGTCAATATCACATTTTCTGGCTTTCTAGAGCGAGGTGGGAACACAGCTGTATGAGACCTTGGGCCTGGAGGGTGAGATAAGCCTGGCCATTAACAAGCTGAAAGAGTGGGCTGCCCCCCGCCCTGTACAGAAGAATCTCATGACCCTTGCGGACACTGTTTACATCCAGCCAGAGCCACTGGGGGTGGTACTGATTATCGGAGCATGGAACTACCCCTGGGCCGTTACCATACAGCCTCTTATAGGAGCCATCGCTGCTGGTACTATATCGATTGGCTGTGATATCTGTGTGTGTGTGTGTGTTCAGCATATAAGTGCATGTAGTAAATCTATAGTCATAAATTAGTCAAAGAGTTCTCCATGAGCTTTGCACTCAGTCGCTATCATGAATTAATGTACCAATAGAAGTATTTGTATGTATGAACTATGGCTCCACTTAATAGCCACCCATGTATTTAGCCCCTCTCACATAATTCACCTCCACATTATGAAGGACCTCTGTGAAGTTGGCACCTCATATGAGAAGAATGTGAAATAATTGACTGCATTTATATAGCGCTTTCATCCAAAGGGCTTTACATTATTTGCCTCAAATTCACACACACTGATGGCAATGTCAGCCATGCAACGAGACACCTGCCCACCAGGAGCAGTTAGGGTTAGGTGCTCAAGGACACCTCTACACTTGGTGAGGAGTTAGCGGGGTTTGAAACAGCGAGTTATTATATCGCATACGCATATCACCCCACTCTACCACTGCGCTACTTGCCACCCTAAATAAAAGTATTTTCATGATTAGGTTAGATAGATGTTTACATGTTAAGCCTATGAGCGATACGACCCATTCCAGTGCAAGACAAACGAGAGGACGATGACGACATGTTAAACATTAATTAAAATAACCGATGATGCACTTAAACAAAAGTGATTAGTACAAAAATATTTGTAACATTATTGGAGTGCTGAGAAAGTCACACTGTAGTTTTCTCTAAAACTTGAATTCAGATTCTTACCAACTGTCAACTGTCACGGAGGTTTGGGGCCAGCATGTTTTTACGCTGTTATTATAAACATTGCTGTTTGCTTGTAGCTGTTTGACAGCCTTTTTAAGGGGTTATCTTCCCTGTGGCTATGCAGTGTTGTGCCGCTCATGTTGGAACAACACTGGCTATGCAATACTATATATATTCATATATACACATATTTAATAGGAAAGTCTGCTTGCAGCTGGACTTTTACCTCAGACCATACAGACCGAATGAAATCAGCCGTCTTGCATCATTGACATGAGAGAAATGCATTAATATGAAATGTATGTAAACTAGATTAGTTTTACATCAGCATAGCATTCAGTAAATAGTAAATACATAAATAAGGTATGAAGAATGTATTATGCAAACCCAGAGATTATATTTGCTTTGGTTAATAAGTTACAATGAGGTCACTGTTCATTTTTAAAACTACTGTTTATTTGTAATCTTTTCTGATTAGCTTTTGCAAACATAAGGTGTGGCTACAATTGCAAGAATATACTGTACTGTAGTATTAACATGTTGCTGAGACGTGTCTATCTGAAAATGCACACGTTTGTTATTTAAATGTTACAAACAAAGTAACATTTCTATTTTAAAAATAGAAAGTGACATACTGTACTGTACACACTTTAAGGAACGCGGCTAGATAGGACGTCCACTCATCGTTGAAACAGAGAAAATGTTGTCGTCCCATGTCCCAACTCCACCCCTTCAGCACGTACAGGCTCACGCTGTTCTCTACCCCTCCCCCTAGATTGTTTTTGTGGACATAAATCAACAATGTGCCTTTATAATCTGTGGTGTTGTGCTTATAGGTAATGCTGCTGTGGTCAAGCCATCTGAGGTGTGTGTTCATACTGCAAAGGTCATGGAGGACCTACTGCCACTTTACATAGACAAGGTAAGTAAGAGTGGATATAACATCACACATATATAGCATTTAGCACATTACATGTAGTTTTTATTCTTTATCCTTATTTATAGATATTCATTAGGAATGATCTCCCCCTGCTGGCAAAACAGCATAATGAAATTTTCCAACTGCCTGTAGTAGAAAATATGATTAAGTGTTGACTGGATGTTTGTAACCTCCTGTGCCAGGAGCTGTACCCTGTAGTAACAGGTGGAGTACTGGAGACCCAGGAGTTGCTACGGCAGCGATTCGACCACATCTTCTACACTGGTAACAGTATGGTGGGCAAGCTGATTATGGAGGCTGCTGCAAAACATCTGACGCCAGTCACCCTGGAGCTGGGGGGCAAGAGTCCCTGCTACATCGACAAGAACTGTGACGTGTCTATAGCCTGCAGGTTTGATCCCACTCTAGTTAAACTGAACACGAACCCCTTTGTTTGAGGAGTTAACTAACCAAATATTTCCCTATTTACATTCCTATTTACAAAAGTCATTGTATTTCTGAGTGGAGCCCATCAGTGTTTTTAAATGAGGGTGTAGTGGGAGTGGGGGGCTTGCAGAGCAGCTGAAACCATTTGTTAAACTGCAGGACTCGTGCAACCTCTCGTTTGCTCTTCATTATCTGTGCCTTTCCTGTACAATGTCATTCATGCTGATCCGACCTCTGACCTTTCTCGCCTTGTGCTGCAGGCGTATCGCCTGGGGGAAGTACACAAACTGTGGCCAGACCTGCATCGCTCCAGACTACGTACTGTGTGAGCCAAGCCTCCAGGAGCAGGTTATAGAGGAGGTCAAGAAGGCCATCAAGGTAGTTATATGTGGCTGTATTTCATTCTGTATGTCTTCGATTGGGTCTAATAACCTTCAGATGTAAGAGCTCACTAACACTGATTGAATGGTGTCCCATCTCAGGATCTCTACACAGACAACCCAAAGAGCTGCCCAGACTACGGACGCATCATTAACCAGCGTCACTTCAAGAGGATCATGGCATTGACATCGGACAGCACCATAGCAGTGGGAGGAGAACACGATGAGTCAGACTGCTACATAGGTACTTTCTTGACAGCTGAGCACCGTGTGTATATCAGTTGTTATTTATGGGTAGTCCTTGTTATTCCTGGGACTCACTCAAGGTGTTCCAATCATACATACATCCATACAAATCGCATTTATAATTAGTAGGGGTGTACCGGTACACTGAAGTCACTTAAGTTCGTTCACACCGCGGTTCAAAAGTCACGGTTCGGTACATTTGGTGACTGCTTTTTTACACAATTAGCTTATAACCTATATGAACTGACTTTTTTTTTTTTCGTGCCATGGAAAAATACAGTATATTGTAGGAGCAGAAATATAATACAAATACGTTTTATTAGACCAGCCACGCTCCTTTTCCTAATCATTTTATTGATCCAACTGTACACACACACACACACACACACACACACACACACACATCAAACTTTACACAGTTTTTGTTACTGTGCACCTGTGTGGAGGAGGTTATATGCACTCACCCCCACACGTTACAGCAATGCAACATTTATAATGCGCTAGTTACTTACTACTAGTTACTAATATTGCTGGCCATGCGGCACAGGTAAAAATCCATTGTTAATCTGCATGCAGTTTGCGTGCGTGGCAGTCCAAAAGCGGAGAAAAAAACTCTGAAAACTCTTCCACTTGGTTCCACGTGCATTGTGCAATGCTCTTTAATGTAGAACAACACCAACACACCGTACTTTTCTGATCCTACACTCAACATTTTCACCACACAACTGTTCTGAAAGCATGACAGGCGGATATAATTGAGCTAAGGCTTACAGCTTAAAGGCAGCATGTGAAACTCTTGCGTCTGAATTTTGGTTCTGCATTATGATCAACTTCGCACCATACAACAACATGCATGCACCGAACCGCAACGTCTGTATCGAACGGTTCGATGTGAATACAGGCACAGTTACACCCCTGCTAGTTAGTTAGCTACTGTATGTCAAAAGTTTGTCTACTGTTTGTACACAATTTGTAGTCAATTTCCCATGATCGTATTTGAATCCTTTTTCATTACACATGCCTTGTTTTGGTTGCGGTTAACTACAGTAGCTCTGCTGTAAATGGTCAAATGAAAAACAGGAACCATCACGATCTCAGAAGCATCCCTACACTAATTTGTCTATGTTTGGTTCAGCCCCTACAGTTCTGCGGGACGTAAAGCCAGAGGCAAAGGTTATGCAGGAGGAGATATTTGGTCCGGTGATGCCCATTGTGCCGGTTAGCGGGTTAGAGGATGCCATCAAGTTCATTAATCAGGGAGAGAAACCTCTCGTCCTATACATATTCACACCTGACAACAAGGTATCCAGTGACAAAAAATACACAAACAGTACACACACACACACACACACACACACACACGCACAGGCCTAAGCCATGTACAGGAAAACAAACGAGGGAATGTAAAAACGTGCATGCACACACAAGTATGAAACATAAACATACACATAAGCATACATTCTCACTATTCTCCTCCTCCTCTCTCTGTAGATAATACAGAAAGTGATAGATGAGACCTCCAGTGGAGGAGTGTTGGTCAATGACTGTCTTGTACACTATTCTGTCAGCTCGCTGCCATTTGGTGGCGTAGGTGAGTAAGAACTACTGTAAGCAGGAAACTTGTTGAGCGCACGTGATCACAGCACAACACTGTGTCTTTACTGAAAACAAATGATTGGTTGGCATGAAATATTCTCGGTTGCGGTACACGATTAACAGAAACTTCCTTCATTGACTTCCATTGTTTCTCAACATACTTTTAAGAAGTAAGTATGTATTTGCATTTTGGATTAAATATTGAACGTCACATTTTGTGACAGACAAATTAGTGTGTGTGTTTGTGTGTGTGATATTGTAACATTTTAAAGGTACTATTATGAGTATTGTTGAGGTAAATTACTTGAAACGACATTTCCAATGATTTGAAAAGTGTATTCATTTATTTATTTTTTATTCACGGCTGTAGTGATGCTTAAATATGGTAGCAAGCAGTGCTCTTCTCTTTTATGAACAACAACACAAACAAATATAACAAATCAGGCCCTTCAGCCCTCATGCTGTGCTGTGCTCTGCAGGAAACAGCGGCATGGGTTGCTACCATGGCAAATTCAGCTTTGACCAGCTGAGTCACTTGCGAGGCTGCTTGATTAAGCAGCTGAATATGGAAGGCGTGAACAACATGCGCTACCCACCACACACACACAAGAAGCTCAGCTGGGCCCGCTTCTTCATCCTGTCAAACCCTGACCTGGGCTGGGTGGGTCGAATGGCTCTCTTAGCCATCCTTGCCGTTATGGTGGCCTATGTGCTGAAGGTAAGCTCCACTACAGTGGTTTGGTTACCTTACATAGAGAAATCTAATCTAGAATAAGATTAACCTGGCTCATTTGTTTCAACAAAGATAATTACCTGCTTATGACCCTTTATTTCATTTTCATATGTTGATGCTTCAGTTAGCTACAAAGTAGCTACAAAGTAGCTAACTGTAGCTTCAGTTAGCTACAAAGTAGCTACAAAGTAGCTAACTGTATATGGCTGTATTTATTGAAAAAGAAAGAAAAACAGTCCAGAGAGACAACTACAACTAAACCAAGCTGGAATAGAAATGTCTGATTCACATAGACTGTGAATTGTAATGCTATTTTATAGAGAGAAGGTTAATACTTATTTATTCCTTTTTTGCCCACAGAATTACGCCCTGTAAGGAATCCCCATTAATTCCATGAGAAGAGGTCTGTCATTTCTGCCAGGAGTGAAGTTTAACATGCACATCTTGAAGAAGTTCTATCTAAAGTGCATCTGTAATAGAGGGTTTACGTAAAAACAATGAATTATTAAGCGACATTTTAGAAGGCCTAAATTTAGGTATTTCAACTAAACAAGATGATTTATCATGTGTATGCACTTTAATTTGTGAGAACACAAATTAAAGAAGGCAGTAGTATAGATATACTGCTGCGTTCTTGAATTTCTAACCTGTGTAGCTATTTTAATGAAGTAACATTAAATTAATTAAGATTTTGTTTTACTTTGACAATGTTGACTTTTTATGACTATCTTCATATTGCTGACAACATTTTTGCTTACTCATAGCTCAATGAAGGACCTTTTACAGCTCAAGCTGTTTATACTGTTATTACAATTATACCACTATGTAATTAACTGGTACTTATCATACATTCTCACTGCCAGCGAGAGCCAGCTACAAAGCAACAGACCGTTATTCATTTCAATGAGTGCTGAGCGACAGGTGGCCAGAAACCCAACAAATGTGCAGAGATTTTGTGACTGGAGAAGTTGACCAATGATCAACTTTATTCAAATATTTAGTGACGCTGTGTCTTATTGTCTAGTCGTTACGAGGCAATAAGCGAGTAGAGATATTAATCTGATGCCCTTCCAATTGAAAATGGAGGAGAAGCTGCATGCTTGTTCATTTGCCAGGCCATACATTTGAAACAATTAAGGGTGTTTGGAATATAAACAGATTACCATTGGGACATGGGCAAACATGCCCACAAGGGACGGCTACAATGAGCTACAAAATCGCTGGCAGTGTGTTAGATGTTTGCAATTATAAATTGCTAATTTTGCATTCCATTTTGTTTAATAGATACTGTATTATGCAATCTACGTGATGAAGCTTTTATTTCATTTTCATGATTTCTTTATTTTCATTTATTTTGTATCAACTGTAATGCCAGAGATTTAGAAGTTGGTGTTTAGTATTATTTCCACCTGAACCCAATTGAAAGCTATTATTTTTTATTTAATTTGCTTTTTAATATACCCAGTGATAGATATGTCTGTGTTTTATGTTTAAGCAGCACTTTATTAAAATACAATAAAAAGCATTTCAGGAAAGCCACAAACTTTGAACCGAATCTAAATTGTCTTTCCATTTACCACAACAAAAATCTGTTTTTTAACTGTTAAAATTAAATAAACAAAGATGTACAGTATAATGATGTATGTAATGATAACCTTATCTGTTATGCAGGTTTCTGTCAGAAAAAACATATTTTAGCAGTAACCACAAACGAAAAATAAAAAAGGGGGAATTATGTGTAGATTAGAGTAGATTATTAGCAAATGGACTGGTGAGATGTGTGAGGATACATTCATGCAGTTTACAAGTATGACAAGCAAGGTTAGGTTTGCAAGGTTAGGTTAATACTGCCACCACCAGGTGGCAGTATTTATCCTCTTTTATACCTAAACAGGCAGAATCACTCCTTACACAGGTGATAGTAGAAATAGTCATATGTACAGTATGTTTGTGTGTTAAGATGTACCTGTCCGTCGCTCAGATGGCTCTTCTGGCTGTTGTCTCTCAGTGTTCAGGTAAGACATGTATTTTGACACGTTTGTGGTTAATGGAGGAGCTTCCATCCTTTAAATGCTTGAAATGCTGTAGGCTTTAGCCAGGGAACACATTACACAATTATCTTCAAAGTCTGCTAGGGACTTGTCAACTAGAGGACACTGGACTTTGCTTTTGTGTTCTTGAAATGCTGAAACAACATAAGAACAGACCAGTAGCCTACATATATGTTGCTATACAGTATATACAGTATACATATGTGATTGCTAAATTACAGGTTCAGTTTGTGCAACAATTCATGAGTCCTTTCTAAAAGTTCTCATATAGTGTGCCGCCATTGGTCACTATTGTATTTGCACCTGTGTTACATAGCCCTGACTTTGTAAATTGAAACACAAACAAAGTGGTGCAGTCTGCACCACACAAAAATATCTTAGACTTCGCAATGCATTTCCAATATGTGGGGTGGAGCGTCTAGCACCCTGTGTCATTGAAGGGAGAGATGTTCAAAAACAAGCTTTCTCCAGAATGACTGACTATACCCGACTATATGAATTTGTGCCTGTACCAGGCTAAATTAATGCTCTTTCCAGCACTCACATTCTTACATCATGTAACAATAATACCATAGAACTCACTTAATCAAGTTTATATGTATAATTTGCGATGATTGTAATACTCTTTACTTTAGGACTATTTGTAAAATGTGCTGTATCCCCGGGGTCTATAGAGTATTTTAACCTGTGGATGCTTTAGGTTAGTCATTGGTACTTACAGTCTCATGGTTATGTCGTGTTGGTGTAACCTCTAATTCGAGTTCCACACTGAGCATGTCTGCTCAGCAATTACCCAACAGATGGGTGCATGAGGTCATCGAGAGAGTCAAATGTCAGGGGCTTGGAGTGTACTGTATGTGTTTATGTCACATGCAGTATGATTCAATCTCATTAAGGTTAAACAACATCTCATTAATTTGGTATTGGTCGACCTTCTACACAAGAGGTTTTGAAAATCACTGTTTAGTGCTTTACGAAGTACATTTTCATGTTTGTCAGCTGAATAAAGCTCTCCACCTGAAAACATTCTACTTAACAGCCTTAATACAATAGAAATTACAATGTAATAAATTAGTTGAATTACAGCATATTAGACCACTGGTAAGGCTGCTTATTTGTATAATGGAACGATTAATAGAAAAAGTTCATGTAAACTGTTAGTTTGTATACATTAATCAGATTGGAACCTGAGCTCATGTCAGAATATCTCACAACCACAGCTGAACTAAACAAAAAGGCCCACTGAAGTCAAGGTTTGAAAAGCAATAACTTTAAGCGATACCTTTGTGATAATATTCATGTTAGTGTTTGTGCACAAGATAAAACATAATGACTTCAGCTGGTGTACCCCTGCTTGTCAAGGGAAGAAGCTACCATTCTATGTTAGCATGTCACGCGGCTATGTTGCTGATTGATGGAACACTGGTGGGTATTGGAGCGTGAATGTGAGGGAAATATCCCGATCTGTTAATAAATACAGTGGCTGAAAAGGAAACATGGGCGTATTCCTGCTGTCCTATATAAAAAGTACTGTATATACACTATATGCATTTCTATAGGACTGTTTTTCTCTCATGAGGCTAATTTCTGTTTCATCGCCAGCCCAGATGTGGTGTTACGAGAGCCAGTACTCGTGTGATGACAGATGCAAAGGTAAGGAAAGCAGGCAGGGAAGGCCCAGTGCTTTGAGATGGACCAGCACGTTACTGAAAGGGCATGCAGGATCAGTCCCTAATTTAGCTCCTTTAATTCGTCCATTTGGAGTAGTCTGACTTGTCAAACTGTTGTCAACCAACTGACAATCCTGCCAACACCTAAACATGTTGTAAAAAATACAACTAATTAGCACATCCAATTTCAGGTTTTTGAAGGTTTTCACATTTGTGCACTTACATTACCACAAATTAGACCATATATAATTGTGAAAAGTAAATAGTGATAACCACCAATGGAAAAAATATTGAACCAAATATTGATTTTGTAATTATTTTCTGACTGGAAATAATTTACAATAATAATAAATTATTATTAATAATGTTAAAAATCTGATACTTAATGTACTTAAATACGTAACACTTTTGTTTTGTTAACAATTTAGACCCTATCAGGTGGCAAACCCAGTTCCCAAAGTGTGGCGATCTACGCCAGTCACCTATCAACATTGTGACTAGCAAAGTGCACGTAAACAGTGCCCTGTCCCCTCTTCACTTCATTGGTCACAACCACAAACTCAACATCACAGTGGAGAACACAGGACACGCTGGTAACTATGGAACCCCCGTGCTTTAAGTTTCAATGTTTGGAGTTATACTGCCTGATGAAACCCATTCACCATCGCTATCTGTTCCCTATATATCTATAGCCCACTTCAACCTTCCCCAGTCCCTTAGACTAGAGGGAGGAGCCCTGCCAGGGAACTACAGGGCGGTTAATTTCCATTTCCACTGGGGTGTGGATGGAGGACCCGGCTCAGAACATACTATAGACGGCGAGAGATTCCCTATGGAGGTAAACCAAGGACGTCAGGACAATAAACAGATTGCAGCAGAGATTACACGTTGACCAAGCTATCAGACATACAATACTCGTGTCCGCTGCATATCTTAAGGAGATGTTTGGACATTCAACAGTCAGTTTAAGAGGGCCTATTGTGTTTATCAGTGTTTCATAAATGTGTTGCATTTAGCACACACACCTTCTATTAGACATTACATAGGTTAGTGCTTCATAGCATAGCATAGCATAGCATAAACATATAATTTACATTACTGAACACTCAACAAAGCATTAATACGCAATAACTTATTTCCAGATGCATGTAGTCCACATCAAGGAGCCATATAGTTCTCTGGAAGAAGCAGAACTTGATACCACCGGCATAGCGCTGCTTGCCTTCTTGTTTGAGGTATAGGACATCTGTCTTTCTAGAGCTTTATGGGACAGATGCATGGAAAAATCAACACATTTGTGATCTGCTCAAAGACTTTCTAATGACTTTCTAATTAGCTGTTTATTACAGGAAACCACAGATGACCACCCTCACTTGAACACTCTGATAGCAGCTCTGGGTAGAGTTAAAAACAATGGTATGAACAAATATCATACAAAAACATGCCAAAACGTACCTGCTTCATTGTCAAACACCACATCACACTGCATGGATCTTTAGGCAACACCACAGCGATCCCAGACTTCCAACTGAGTGACATCATTCCACCGGCAAAACATCTCCATAGCTACTACCGCTATGTGGGCTCCATGACAGCGCCAGGGTGTGAGCAGGCAGTGGCTTGGACAGTGTTCCGCAAGACCATGCCCATCAGCAGCCAACAGGTAGGCCTACACACAACGATAAGATGTCTGAAGTCTGTTGTAATCACAGTGTTTCTATAGAACTTTATAGACAGCAGACACATGTTAATATTTGTACTGCTTTTATAGTTTTTATATGTCACTATTTTACTCCTCTGCAGCTAGTGACTATTGCTCAGCAGTGTCATTTTGGGACAGGCCAGCCCATGACTAACACCTTTAGGCCGGTGCAGCCCCTAGATGGAAGAGTTGTATACCGGTCGACTGCGAGTGTCGTCCAGGCCAGTGTGTTCACCGTGTGGCTCTGTGTCCTTTCAATGCTTTTTTAAAACAGTATATGCGTGTATGTTGGTTTTGTGCAGACTCTTTTAATGTTCTCATTGAATACACATTTTTAGAGCATTTGTGTCTGCTTGGGGACCAATGGACCATAGTGCACTGGTCCTGAAAGTATATCATTTTCAGGCACTCAATTGTGCCACTAGGCCAGTGGTTGTCCTTAGGGGAGAATCCATGTATTTTATTTTATATAAATCATATACTGGCAGAACTTAATTAAAAGCCATGTTGGAAAGAATTAGAACTGAATGTTTTCCTTCAGTTTTATTTGATGGCAAGTAAAACAATTCTCACTTGAACTTTAATCAGCAACAATATATTTCTGTATTTGTTTTCAGGGTTGGCCAGATTTTTCTCATATCTTTTTGTAATGTGAAATATACATGGCTGTATATAAAATAAATCACCTAATATAGGTGAGGTGATTGTGCTTTAAAATAAAGTGCACAAAATGAAGAATTACAGTATATGCTTACAAAATGGCATGCCAACATTGGGCAAATTCACTGTCTTAAGTTTATAAGGCGTTAGTGACACTGTTGAGACATTGAGGTAAATGCATTGTGTCAGTAACATACCTGAATATTAATTTATTAATTTAATTTATATCAATAGTATATGGAACAGCTTTAATTATGATGAGAAATAGCAGAGGATTTCAGTATGAATATACCAAATCCCCACATCATCCAGAAGCTGTTCCATATACTATTGATATAAAATAAATTACAATCAGTAGTTCATTTTGAAATATCTTGTCATGATGCTCTAAAACAATAACAACATAAACAGTAAACAAATAGGTGAAACTATGTATTTTTTTATAGAGCCTGATACTTTGGTCCAGCTGAGCCACACTGTTCCATTTTGAAGACCCTTTGTGTCAGACGTTTACCAGTACACCTCCTTAAATTATCTACAGTATGAGAAGGCATCCTGCGGAGACTTAAATACAGAAACAATTCCGTCATCATTTAATTATAAGACATGAAGAAAAAGTGTAAGAGTGAACAGGCAGTGTTTAGGGAAGTTACATTTGCCCGATGAAAGGAATAGGTGAAGGGGGTGTTTCCTTGTGAAATGTGAGCCAGTGCAGATCTTTGATACTGTAGTATTATGTGATGAAGGTATATTTATTTGACGAGAGCTAAATCATATCTTGTGACCATTTCATTAATCTTATCAGAATCAGTCTGTCACTTTGTTTCTTACTCTGCCAAAAACACGGCCTGCTTTACTCCTGATCAGTTCCAGACTGTCAGCATTCTTCTTCTGCGGCATTAGACTACTGCCAGTGCTATATAAAACACACACACACACACACATACAAATTAACAACATTTGGAGCAGAAAGGGTAGAGGAGATTGCTAAAACAAATTGATATGAAATGCACCTGTAGGCATCGGAGAGTGTGAGGAAGGAGAACTCCTTGGTGCTGTAGAGCATTAAGTCCTCTGCCATCTTACTGAGGTAAGAGTAAGAGGTAAGAGGTAAGAGGGAGGTGGCGTATTTTTTCGCTTTTCTGAACCCAAAAAAGCAAGAGGCGATACCAACATAGACATAAGAACAGGACATCAAAGGTATCTGGTGATCCAAGACGAAAACTAACTTTACTGTATGGTACAGTAAAGTTTATGTTGTGCAATTATGAGATCCAGATTGATGTGAGACCAATCCTGGTGCTAAACAAATGTCTAAAGCAAGCCAAGATAATAAAACTAATGGAAGTCATAAATAAACATTATCTTA
>JAODLL010073243.1:0-40528 GCA_026546735.1 Forbesichthys agassizii | reverse complement strand
AGAGAGAGAGAGAGATATAGATAGATATAGATAGAAAGATAGATAGACCTCATAAATACAACTGCTTACAATTAAGAATATGATTAGATTGGTGAGTAATGTGTAGCCTATAATGACCCACACAATGAAACCAATCAGTTCTCATCTAGTTCATCACATCCACAGTGAAAACAGGCCTATCTCTGATGTACTTTAATAAATCACTGATCGCCAGTTGACATCTTGTACAACTGGTTTAGTATGAATCATACAGTTAGGCTAATACCCATACAGTCTGTAACCTAATCCAAGTTAATATGTTCTACTGTTATACGTGATCGCAACAAAATAGACAAAAAAATATGCCTTTGTAACGCAGTCGCCTGATGTAAAGAAGAATAAAAAACTCAAGAGAATAAACAGGCCAATATAGAGAAGACTGTATGCATAATCAAAGATTGTCGGAATCGGGGGCAACTTGTAAATGTTTTGTAACATACGGGCGTTACGTAAATTCGTCAATTACACGATTTTCGAATGCAACTTCTTGTTCAGGACAGATAAGGACAGACCCGAATAAGAAATGTGACACGGGTTGTGCCCTCGTTTGTCTCATTTAACAGATATACGTTTGCCCTGATATACAAAACTCAGATGACATACAGTAGTCTACTAGCCTATATAATATACTTGTATTGTAATGCGCCGCTTGACTTACCTGAATCACGTGGAGATTCTTTGAGAGGACGGTGACGATTGTCGCTGTGTAAATTCCTAGAACAGTGCTATCCCAGTGGATTCTGCCCACTAGTATATAGGCAACACCACACATCGAACACAGGGCGCACTGACTAGAGCGCCTTTCCAACAATCGTGGATTCTATCCAATAATTTTCCGTCACAGGTGGCACGCCCTCGTAGCCCATGGCCTTAACCTGCCAGCACTAACTGTATCAAGATAATTCTGATTCATATATTCATATTAGTGCGATGTAATCTATGATAATGTTCCTCTATAAGTTTAACATAATTGTCTTTTGTATAGAGGCTGAGGCTTTGAGAGAGATTGCATACTGCACAGCTGCAGTATGTGGCATATTGGAATTACACATTAACTTATCCAGTAGGCTATGTCTATGCGACGTCTCACTGACACCTACTGTATAAATATGGCATTACACCCGCAAAACAAATTATAGGCTAACATCTATCTTTCTTTCTTACTTTCTTTCTATAGTTCTTACTTTGTTATTAATATATGATTGGTAGTATTACTAGTAGTAGTAGTAGTATTTTTGCCTATACTGCATTAACAGTCTAGATATGGTTACTTAAACGTGATAAAGAAAATAGCTATCTGATTACACACATGGATGTTATTTACATGAGCAAAGATGGTATGGGACAGGGAAAACAGATAATGAATAAAGAATAAATGATATAGTCATGAATCTATGTTAGAATTTAAAGATTCCGGAAAAATCTTAATTGCAATGTACATTTAGAACACAAACTATCACACTTTGCATGTATAGCCTAAACATTACATGTATGCTCATGTCATGATCAGCCCAATACTGCCTCCATATAGAAACTATCTAAAAATGCAATGGTGGTGGGTCATCTTGTTCTTGTTTAACAGTTAACCTAGAGATTATTTATTTCTGTCCATATTTTTTGACATATAAAATGTACTGCCGGGTGCATACCCGTACCAATATGACTGAACTGGCCTGCATCCTCTGTGGTGAAGAAAACCTGCAGATGCCAGTCCATGTTATTCCATGATAGAATACACCATCATCAGAAGGTGGCTAATCATAAATTTTCTAGTAATGTTTTATCTGTAAATTTAAAATACATAAGTGCAGGTTAATTGAAAACAAGAGATTAAACACTTTGAGGTTAGGGTAGGCCTATACATATTGCTCATTGCATGGAGGGAGGGAGTCAATGTTCTTTCTGATACAAATGCACAAATCTTCCCTACATTTCAAGATTTAAAGAATCAATACAATCAACCTGTAGTTATTCTTCCATAATAATCCATATAATTGCATCAGGGACAAGTAGAGGTATACTATAAAATGTACTGTATACAGTATATACTTAAAACAACACCCCGGACAACTACCAATACATTCTAATTGGAACAAAGCCATACTTACAGCATACATTTAATTGGATACTGGCTGGTCAAATATTATCAAGAAACCCAAATCATCAAATGACACACTATATCTTTGCATACATACCTAACTCCTAAAAACTATTTCAAACGCACATTAATGCAACCTCTACTTGTATGCTATGCTCTCAGAACACTCCTGGAACTTGTATTCACATTGTATGGGGGAAGGTGCCCGGGGGTGAAGTCCTTTTGGGGCTTTGTGACATCTTTATTCACTATTATCTTGACTATATTCCAAAGTGACCAAAAGCAGCCTGGCTTAATGATGACTCATTTACCTTAACATACAAAGAGAGGGGGAATATGGCTCGCAGAACTCACAGCAACAGAGATAATATTTGCCACAGAGATAATATTTGCCTTACGGTGGGAACCTCTGCCCAGAAAAAACAGATCTCTCATAGATTTTGTTCAGCTGGAGAAATCAATTGATTGACTTAATGATGCAAAACCAGATAATATTAACATGTGGAATATAATTCTTAAGATGAATTCACTATTGTGAAATACTCGTTCAGAAGGGTGGGGGTTTGTCTCTTCTTTAAGCTAGGGGAGACAAAATACAATCATAATCACTAGAGTATACTGTACACACTAGGTACAAAGTATTTTATTGTAAATGTTTGACATACTACGAGTGTGATTATAGACAAGAGAACAAAAGACAAAAACAAACGGTAACAAAAATAAATACATCTGTGTTAGTTGTACTGAATGTTCTGACTTGAAGGAACTTGAAAGAATGAATATCGAAGCAGCTTAAGAGTTTAAGAAAACTCTTTTCTGCTCTTATTTTACCTGTCAACATTTCTACCACCACTGGGACATAGTCTACTGGAATGACTAATAAAATTAAATTCATACGGCATGACATATCCTTCTTAGACAGTGCTCTAAGAAGAAAAAAAAAAAAGGTTTTCCAATATCTTCACAACAGGATAATTCTTGTATATGTATGACACTAGTTGCTGTAACAACAGTAACCATACCGTATGGACATTATTCTCTCCGGTAACTGCATGTAGCCAGTGAGTGCAACCGACTGGGCTGCCATGAGCTTCATACACCACACAGTCAATAAAGCAAGTTGAAAGGGAACACCACTGTTTGTAACACAGCCATAAAATCGCCGGTACTTGCTGTTAATTTACCGAACAGTAGTCACAGCTGAAATAACACACCTTCAATGCAAGAAATGATAATGTATAGTCAGAGAAACACTAAACATACCCAGCCCCAGCAGATTGTCATGGTAACAGGAAGTGTTCATTGTAACAATAAAGAGTAAAGACCTTTATCATAATTTCTCACAATGTCGTGGCAGGCAGTACAATTCTGGATAACCCAGTGAGACAGCGTAAAATTCATTCACTGTAGCATAAAAATACTGCTTTTTCCATTCAACCATCCAACACACCTATTTTCTAAAATCACTTAATTGTTCCAGATTCATACAAGTGATTATGAAAATAGTGTTTGTGTGTGTGTAACAAAGACAATCAATGCATTAGTGTCTTAAAAACAGTAGAGTTGTTTGAAAAATAAGGAAAGGTGCTACTATAGAGATAGAAAAGTGCAAGTTGAGTCCGAGTACACTGGCCACAGGCCCGGTAGTGTTTAAAGTATGTATTTCATAGTCGTTTAAGATCCTTCATGTTGCTCGGCTTGTCCAGAGGTACTCGCTGGGTCCACTGCCCCTTACTTCCCAGTCCGTTAAAGCCTGCGTTTGTTCTGCGCGTTCAATAAATCACTTCTTTCCGTGGAGCTTTAGAATGCCCCGTGCTCTCGGGGGCTCACGCCAGACTTCTCTGTCTGGGCTGTATTCGCGGGTAGAGCTGTAAATAAAATAAATAAAATAAAATGGTGGTAAAGTATTTGTCAAAGGCCTACCATAAAGCGTAACTGCAAGACATTCCCCACACTGCACGTCAAGTAGTGCACAGTGACGACTCACCCCTAGCAGGTTGCGGGGGATGTATCCCTCGGTGTCCCCCATGCGCGCCCACCACCACTCCATTTCGTCCTCGTCCTCCCTGTGGACGATGGTCATGCAGTCGCCCTCGCTGAACGCCAGCTCGTCGGGGTTCTCCCCGGCGTAGTCCCACAGGCCGTAGACCACCCCCCTGTTCATAATGCCCATCTTCTCCTGCACGCCTGGGAAGCATAGTACGTCTCAGTCAGGATCATTCATTAGCTGTTACTATGGAAATACATTCATGAAGGACATTAAATCAGTTGTATCCCGTTTTACATCAAATATAGCAGACAAACCGCTGTTTGTTTCAACGTCAACACTAACCTCGAGTTACATTGTCGAGAGGTCACGAAAGATCAGTTCTGTTGTACCAATTTATCTGACCCTCACTGCATTTTCGCTCTATGTACACAGTCTTAACCGCAATTTTGTAATCAGGTTTTAAAACGTTCTTATGAATGGAGCTAAACTAGCTGTTACTAACACCAACACTACTGAACTGTAATTAGCTGTAATTCTCTTAAAAAGGTAAAGCATTGCTACTGCAAGCTAAATGTAAGCTAATGCAATTTCAAATTCAACATTCACATTTGGCTTTGTTAGTTTAACTTAGTTGTATAGTAGTTGTAGTTGAATATTTGAAAAAATTATGTGAGACTTCTACACAGCCCTGGCTCCGTACATAACAACATAAACAAAGTGGCAAACACCACTCATATCAACAACACTTTGCTCCACAATACATATCTGTGTGAGGCGTCGCCGCGGAGGGCCGTGGAGCGATACCGTTTTGATTTGAGCACGAAGTTAGCAAGAATGACAGACCCTGCCTTCAACTTCCACCTACCGTAAAGGAACTGGGAGCACTGGGTGTATCCCTCCTCCATCTCCTCACACTTGTCGGCAGCCGTCTGCATGTCGCTGTAGGTCATGGCAAACACCGCTGCCCCGGACTCCACCAGGAACTTGCACACCTGCACGTTATTACACGAGGCGGCGCAATGCAGGGGCGTCCTGTGGAGGGAGAAGACAGAACCAGTGGAAGAGACACTGTATGCAGCGGTGGTCCCGGAGGCTCCCTGCTCCAACACACCTGATTCTCATTAACAGGTTGTTATCAGGCTTCTGCAGAGATTGATGACGACCCATTCATTTGAATCAGGTGTGTTGGAGCAGGGAGACATCTGTAACATGCGGGGCAGTAGATCCCAGCCCATTTACAGACAGGGCAACGTGATTCGCTTGGCGCTGCGGCCACTAGCTTACCAGCCGTCGCTGTCGGCCGCGTTGACGTTGACGCCAAACTGCACCAGGAACTTCACGATCTCCGTGTGGCCGGCGCAGACGGCGTTGTGGAGCGCAGTGATGCCTTCGTCGTTGGGCAGGCTGGGATCTTCCACCTTAACAGATGTGGTTTGTGTGTGTGGTGGGGAAACAATAGTGAGTTATTCACCGCAACCGATATTTTCAGCGAAGCGCAACAAGAGAGCACTTGCAAGTGATATTGGTCACCTCGTAGATGATCCGCTGGACCAGGTCAAACTCTCCCTCCAGAGAGGAGTCCAGCAGTAAGGCCAGGGGGTTGAATTTCACCCTCATGCTGTGGTCAATGCGCTCGGAGCCAGACTTGCGCAGGTTGGTTCTCTTGCCCTAGAGAACACAATCACACAGTCAGGCACTGTAGAGCCAAACAAACGCACTTTGCTCCCCACGCACGCGTTAAAGATCCACAGTCGCTCTGGGAAAATATGTAATGGAGGTATGAGAACAGCAAAAAGGAGAGGACTTGTTATTCCCGGCATCAAATTCATCTCTTATCCCCCTCAAACTTTATGTCACTTAAACACGCTTATGCAAGCTAATTAACAATGGTTCACATCCAGTCAAGTGGAAAATAAAGCCCTCATTAGGTGACAAAATGGATTTCTTGGCTGAAGCATTTGGACTTAAGTGAGATAAAGCTAGACCAATGGGATATGGGTCAGAAGAACATTGAACTCTGATTGGTCCAGCTGTTTACAGTAAGACCAGCTACCTCACAGTTAAACTCTCTCACAGGGAGGGGGGGGGGGGGATTATTCTAAATCTCCGCACAGAAATAGCTAAATAAATGTGGTAAAGAAGGAACATGCTTTAGAGATGTATCCGATTAGGACGAGCTGACCTACTTTCTTTCTAAACAATAGCTGCACTTGAGTGGGTATTTGTCAAATTACGTAACGTCCAAGCAGTTCAACAACCAGCCAGGAGAACAAACTGGCTACGTGATGCAGTTATAGTGTAGCATACAAAAATAACTGCACTTTAAAAACGTGTTTCCTGAGCTGTAAACTAAATAATTAGCTTCTCATCTTATGGTTGTGAAGACGTCTACTCTCCATTTCGATTTAAAACCACCCAAGTCCCCTGCTGACTTACAAGTTGACGGTTGGAGCGCTTCTACGTGATTGTCAACCCAAAACCTGCACCCCAACTCCAAGCTGCCTGTGGGGGTGGGGGGGGGGGGGGGGAGGGGTAAAAACGTACCGGAGGCAGCGTGACCTGTCCCGTGACTTCCGGCGCCTTCATGCTGAAGGTGTCCTCTCCCAGGCCCTCATGCTCTGCCCCGCTGGGATACGGGGGTGGAGGGTACGGGGGGAACTCCTCCAAGAAGCCCTCGGGCAGAGGAGGGGGAGGGAGCAGGCTTGCCGCTTCATCCTCCAGGTCAGCAGGGGGCGGCGGAGGGAAGAGGGCGTCGTCTGGCCTTGGGGCCGGGTGGGCCGGGGGCGGGGGAGGCACAATCACCTCGCTCCCCGGGAAGGTGGCGGGTGGGCTGCCGGTCCCGGGAGCGGGGTCGGGAACCTGAGTCACAGCCTGACCCTCCTCTGATTGGACGGTCAGTGAGCCCACGCCCAGCGGCCCCCCGGGGCCCTCCGCTTCGCCAGGATAGGCGGGCGTGTTGGGCGTCGTCGCCACCACGGTGGTCTCCATGGCGGCCAGCGTGGTCTTTTGGTAGAGCAGCTTCTGGATGTTGGGCCCCGCGGGGCCCTCGGGCTCCGTGATGGAGCTGCGCTTCTTCAGGGGCCGCGGGGCGTTGTACAGCTTCTTCCTCAGCGCCTCCAGGTCCCCGTCGCTCTGGCGGTACGGGTTGCTGATGAACGGCAGCAGCTTGGTGGGGCTCAGGGGCCGCGGAGAGCGCTCCGTCTCGGGCTGCACGGCGCCCTCCGATGGACTGGGGCCTGCCTGGGGGTGCCCCCCGCTGTGGTCCACCTCCGCCTCCAGCGAGGGAGAGTGGCGGTCCAGGTAGGGGTTCTCTGGGTGCAGGGGACCGCCACTGGGAATCACTGGTTTCCCATATACTGCAACACACACACACACAAATACAACTTAACCAGTGGTCAATACTCACTGGGTAACTGCTATACAGTATCAATATAATATAAAGCATATAGGCTAATGCCTGCACCAACAGTTACATGTTGCGTGTCTTATACCAAAGTCCTTATAGGCACATCTATGCCTCTGGGAAAATATTAACAAGAAGCTTCTCTAAATGAATGAGGAGTGAGCCATAACTGAATTGGTCACCGCAACTACATAAAATCGCCAGTCAGACAAAAAAAAAAAAGGTTAAAACATTTGGTGCCCCAAAATAAGGTTTATACTAAAGTATTCCCCCCAAAGTTATACTTCTACTACACACAACTGTCTACTTGTGTCGGTTCAACGACACGATTGGCTTAACAGGCTAACGATTCGGCCGTTAGAAAGCAGCCGACTGGCTCTTTATGGGGAGGGGCAGAGTATGTGCATCCAACTGCCATCTTTGGCATATCAGCATTCTGTGCAAGTTCACCAAGGTCGCAAATGAGAAGGATTTACCGCTAAGTACTTTAGCTCTACTGTATGCATTTGGTCTCTTGTGTAAAAAGAGGGCGTGACCTCACCTATTGCACCTTGTAAACCACCTATAATATTAAACCATTTAAACAGCTACGCTGGATCATTTCAGTTGGACATGATTTAGTATGCATTAAGGCAAATTGGGGCATAACTTGATCCCTGCACATATGTATGCACACAGGAACAGACAGCCAAGCTGGTTTTATTTCTCAGTATGTCTTCAGAATTTACTTCAGTCAGGAGGGCAGTTTCTACTTAAGCTAGCACAGTTCCATGCTAATGCTAAAAGAGCAGAATAGCTTCACCTAAGGCCTACTGTGAGTAGTAGGTGAGTAGTGCTAAATAAAGCACATGTAGATGCTATATGTAGATTAATATACTGTAGATGTAATGCACCGCTAATTTAGGCTCTTTGATATAACTGTATGTCCGATGCAAACGATAGTTTAATTATTATTATCTTGCCTACCGCTAGATGTCACACTAAGCACACCAGAATCTCAGACCGAAACAAATGCCAACATGCATGGCCAAAAATATACACACAAAAGAGCTGGGATTACAACACGCACAGAGGGAGTTCTCTGCTCAGGACACAATAACTCCACTACACGATTACATAGATAGTCACGTATAGGACGTTCAAAACAGATGTGTTCAGAATAGGATGGAAGCTTGATGATCTTACCGCTGACGAAGCCGTTGCCGCGTGTCTGGCACCTGCTCAGAGCCCCCTGCACGCTGGGCAGGAAGGGCTTTCCGGCACCGGGCTGCTGGGTGTACATGGAGTAGATGGAGCTGGCGGTCAGGGTCTGGGGCTTGCTCAGGCTGGAGGAGGGCAGCTCTGGGGTGAAGGGTCGCACGGCGGCCGCAGGAGGGGCCTCCTGCTTGGGAGGCAGGGGGAGAGTCTGGCTCTGGGAGGGGGGCAGCGGGCCTCGGCCCTGGCCGCCTTGAGACGGCTGGCCGGGGGGCTTGACTTTAGGGAAGGTTCCGGTGTTGCTGTAGGGGGCGCCGGTGGGGCCTCTCGGCTTGCTGGGGACCGGCGGGGGAACCTTGACAGGTGGCTTGGTAGCAGGCTGACGAGAGACGGAGACGGACCAATCAGATTAGCAGGGCATAGCGGTCAACATAATTAAGAGCAGCGGTGCGTGCTAGAAAGGCAAAGTGGACTGTAAACGTTATCGTAAACCCTGTCTTCTCACCTGGGCGTCCCTGACCAGATCGTCACTGCTCTGGTTCTTGCGTAGCGAGGCAGTGGGCGCCTCGGTGGGTTCAAACATGGAATACGGACGAGCCTTCTTGTCTCGCTTCAGCTCCCCCTCGACTGCACACAGCAGGGAAATGTCACGTTTCATCAACAACGAGCGCATGTTTGTGCTTGTTGTGACTAGCTGGAGCGTGCCTGCGTGCGCGTGTGTATTTGTATGTGTGCGTTTGTGACGTTACCTTGCTCTACACTGGAGCTGGAGGACATCCGTGGCAATGTTGAAGCAGGACCATATCCTTTGTTGTTGTTGTTGCTGGACTCTGGGCCTGAGGAGCCCCACTCAGCCAGCTTGGATGACTGCAGGCCTGGCAGTAAGACAGGAGGGAGGAAGACATTGTTTTCACAGAAGTAACCCAGCTAACACTAGTCTAACACCACGTCGCATAGAGGAAAGAGTAATATCAAAAGACGAGGAGCAAATCGGTTTCAGTCAACAACAACACGCGCAGTAGGAGAACCGCACATTAAAATTTAGTGGCATCTATGGCAGATAATGGGGCTATGGGTGATAGTGTGTTTGTTCTGCATGCTCGCTATTCTCGTTAAGTCACTATTAAATCATCTAATGGCCGTGTACAGTAGGTTGTGTCCAACATAAGGAGCTAGAAACAAGGAAATAATGAGCTCCGGGCAACCTGCAATAATAGCATCACATTAGCAATGGTGATTGGACTCATTTAAATATGGAGGCACTTGTAGTTCTGTTGTGTGTGCAAAAGCAAAACACACACGCACATGCCGGGCACATATCGTCAGTTTAACTGAAGGTTGTGCACTTGTTCTAACTGACCCATTTAGAAACATAGAATACAGCTACCGGTACAGGGGAAAAACAAAATATATAATAATAAACAAACACACACACACACACAGAACCAACAGCAGCACGATAAACAAAACTGAACTACCGGAACCACATGTATAAACACTGAGAAACAATATCCCGTCAATGCAGACAGCGTCACAAAAATAAATGTTTTAATTTAAAGCACAACACAGCAAGTCTCTCACACACACACACACACACACACACACCTACACCGTGTACCTTTTCTCTTAGCCCGCAGCTCTTTCAGAGGTTTAAGCAAGAACATGGCTTCTGGAGGAGACGCACACCAGAGACAAGAAGACCCTTAGAGCCCTCACAGACAGGTGGCTCTTTGCTTGCACGCGGCACACTGTTGGCTAGGCCAGGACGGGCCCTCAAACACCCCCAACACCCCCCCCCCCCCCCCAAGGAGCCACCCGTAGACCGGCGTAGCACCCGAGAACCAGCCTGACGCCTCAGTATCCCCGCTGGAGAGCAGCTGAGATGTGTGTGTGTGTGTGTGTGTGTGCGAGCGCGCGGATAACAGATTCCTCTGCTTCCTGCACCCCCCACGAATGTCGTGCGCCACCCCCCACCCCCCTCACACAGCATGTTGGCTCATCATGCGGCAAAGACATGCCACATCGCAGCACACCAGAAAAAGTACATTAATTACATTTAGCCTTTGCCTTTTCTACCAGTTCTAACAGAACAGAACAGAACGAGCCGATGACGAGGTAGAAGAGAAATAACTAATCGTGGTGTCCATTCACCGTTCATATTTCATGACGTTAATTAATAAGCTCTCTCTCTCCTGGCTACTTGACCGCTGGGGGTTGATACAATATTAAGAAAACTAGCAAGGGCAGAGCGTGTAACAAAGCCCGTCACGATAATTACTATGTCGACAAATCCTGCAATACATGGACATAGCCTCAATAATATTGCCTGCGTATTTACACGCGTGTTGCTGACGTGAGAAGGTTAGCAATGTTGTGCTCCTTCTGTGCTCTAGTCTGCCTGCTTGCTCCACACGCAAACACACACACAGAGAGCAGATAGGTGAATGAAGCGCCCCTTTAATAGACTGCATTATTCCAGCCAACTACGTTGGGAAGAATACATGCAAAAATGTGCCATTTGTTATTGTGGCAGGGCCTACATGTAACAATCATTACATAATGACTAAAAGAAAACACATGAAATAGCTTTCCTCTTGTTCTCTGTTAATCAGGCTTCCTGGTCTTACAAACCACTTATACCCCCTGGGGGCTGGAGGCAGAACACAACACAGTTGTCATTAAACTAAATGTCCAATGGCATGCCTTGTTGGGAAAAAGTTGTTAACTTTAAACAAAGAATGTCCTCTATGTGCATGTTTGGCCAATGTTCCAACTTGATTGGGACTGATACAACATCAATACAATTATATCATATTTAAAGATTAATATTATAGTTGGCATACAATAGCATATTTATTATTCCCTCCAAATGTCAAATCCTGGCAAACTAAAAATACTACTATGATAGAACAGGCTTATACACTGTAGTTACCTTATAAGTCTGATCTCATTTAAATGTATACAGTAACATGTATACAGTATGCTGTCTCCTTTGCAAGACCATTTGCCATTGATGACTTGGCACCACCTAGTGGCTAGAACTGGCTATAACAACAATATATCTCACATAAGCCTATATTGCTTTATAAGACCAGTGAGATTGACAGAAGAGGAGGAAGAACACACACACACCACAACAATCAAATAACAGATTACCACGACTGGTTCAATCACTCAAAGTCATCTTTTGTAATAAAACAAAAGCTGCAGGGTGCAACAAGAGGTTGCCCCATAGATAGCTGGGTACAGAGGCCTGCACTCTGAAGGCACAACACGGCATCCAGGTTTTGGAATAACAAGCTACCTTCTGAGCTGAGGGAGACATCGCCTCCTAAATGCGTCCCAAACTCGTTGGCTTGTGCTGTTGGCAGGACAATCCTGACACAGTTAAGCCCTCATATGTGGGGTAAAAAAACCACACACACAGTAATACTAGTGAAAGAAACAGCAGCCTTCTCTCATATCCAACCTCTGGTTATACCAGTAATATCCACTGTCTATTATTGATTCCCTGTAAATTGGCAATGCTTTAAACCACAGACCGTTAATTACACAGTAAAGCATTACCCAGGAATATGCTTATACGCAGAATAAACCGGCCGTATCTTGGTGCTATGTGTGTTGCTATACAGGCAGGTCCTCTGATAATGTCAGCATTATTTATAGTGTTTTAATGCATTACAGGTACATTACATAATATTGGCATGTATTAGTAATAATACTAGGAAATGTGATTACTGAATAGTATTTAACTGAGTCCAGAAATTACTATGTAACTAATGGCCTGTAATGTAAATAATTACCTGGTGCCCTGTGAAGTCCCCCCCCCCCATGTGGACTCTATTTTAGAAGTGCGTTGATGGAAGGTAAACTTGGTGGAGAGAGAGACCACACCAGAACATGTACATGGCAGCTCAGATCAGAGGATGCATGTTCTGTGTCTGTGTGCTCACCTGTGCTGGCCTTGCTCTGGGGGTCGTGGGCAGGCAGGGGGGCAGGCCGGGGGGTGGTGGCATCCAGGAAAGCAGGCTTCACCAGCAGCTCGTGTCTCACTGGGCCGCGGGGCATGGTGGACGACTGGATGTACGGGCCGACCGCCGCCACACGGGATGGGCCTGACTGTGGCCCCGCGGGGCCATCAGGGGGAACCTGGTGGGGGGGATGAAGGGTGGTGGGGGAGGAGGGGTGGGGGAGGGAGAGAGAGATATTTGTTTGACATTGAATAATGAAAACATCACGTCACTTGAGGCGGTCCCCGTTTAGCGGACAGCAGCAAAAACATGCCTATTCCCAGGAAGTGAAGCGACTTCCATCAGGATCTTAAGCTGTTTTCAGTGTCAACTTTACACTTAAAACATCTTAAGGACCATAAACTTTGGACATAAATTATGGACTGTAGATTTATAATAGATTAGATTATAATTTATAGTTTGTCAGAAATAAACTATTTGAAGATTCTCCAAATCTATTCTACAACCATACGACATTAGAGGTCAAGCTCTGACAATATTTAAAACACATTATCAAACATTTCCCAGGCCTGTTGGCCTGAGGAACTCAAATCTCCTCTGCTGCCAAGGGTACGAGAGCAAAACACACACAAAACCCTGTGTCGAGTCATACTGCAGAGATTATTCTAAGGACAGGAGAGAGATCAAAAGCCAGTGCTGAATTAGTTACCTGGAGTTGGGTGTCTTTTGAAGCCCTCTCTTTACTGGGAAAGCCATTCTTGAGAAAACAAAAAGCACAGAAAATATGCAACAGCAGCTTCACAATAGCAAAAGCAACCCCAGTTCTGCTGCTCAACCCCTGTCCTGGTTTATGCTGAGCACCTCTTTTAAGTCAGTGTGCTTCACATGGTTGTTGGGTGATGTCAGCCAGCCGTTCGCTGTTTGGTTGGCACAAACAGTAGCCTGGCTGGAGTGTGTCTTTGTGTGGGTGTGAAAAAGGCCCGGTCATTACGATTCCAGGCAGGACTGTGGGTAAATCACCTCGCTGTTCACCCTTTCATACCGACCGCACAGACACACAAACACACAAACACCTTTGTCTGTTCAACAGATGAAATGCATCGACAGAGAATGGGCATTTCTTTAACATGTGTCTGGAGGACTGGCTGTTCCACTATCTAAATGGCTTCTAGTAGGGCCTTAGATAGGTAAAATAATATCATCATCATAATTAGGACATTTAATTTGTTTCATATTTTTTGTTAGTCATTTGCTCTGTACCAAGAGAATTGTATTAATGTTAAACAAACAGGGATATTAAAACATATCATTAATTTAAAAGTTATATTGGTAAAAAAGTATGAAATATCACCGAAATAAATTACATTCAAGGAAATCACTGATTTTAAGCATAAATCAGTCGTGTTAGTAAAGTTTATGTGAGAAAAAAACAGCAGAAATCATTCAAATCATCAAGATCTTCCTAAGATTACGTTTCCTTTCTCGCGCTTCGCCTCCACACCTTAATCTTATCTCGGCAAGTGTAACATAAGCATGAGTTATCAAATAGCTATGTTGAAAATGTAATTCTTTCCACTCACAAACAAGAACAGCTTAGTTTGCCATCAATTGCTAGTGCCATGGCAACTGCAATGCTCAAAACAACTGTAGAGCGATAACAGCAGCAAGGAGACTCCAGACAGTCAGCCTTAGGTAGGTAGAATTTATTCTTAGCGTAATCTACTAACTCTATTCTAGGCTTGACAACCAGACTCTGCTGCTACGGGGCTGGGTACAGATATATTTGACCCACTAGCATTTTTTGAAGAGAATGTACTTCACATATTCGGTGCTTTGAGTAAGTTTGCCGCTGTTTGCACTTTCCTGTTTGTGTCAGAGCCATGAGAAGAGATAACATCTCCCCTGACATTCCTGCCTGTCTGTCATGTCTGCCAGCTTTCATTACTCCTCTCCAAGTCTAGAGTTGTTTCATGCAGAGGGAAGTTGGAGTGGAAACTCGTAATGCGTACCGTAATCACCGCCATCTCAGGCAAAAAAGGGAAAGAAATTTTAAAAAAAAGACAGGTGATAAAAAGATCAGAGAGTGTCTCCTTCCCGTGAGGCCCTCATCCAGTTTTCCCATACAGTGAGGAGAGAGATTAAGAAGTTGAAGAACCTTACGTTGGTTTGAGCCAGCTGTGAATGCCTGGGGATCTGAGGCTTCCGGGGGTAAACAGATACAGACAAACTGTCTTTACTCCCACTGACCACTAGAGGGAGCTCTGGCTAAAAGCACTGCCATCTCTCCCTGTATAGCTAGTAGATTCAAACCACAATAGCTTGACAATTTGCTCAACTTACCCATTAAAACCAGGCTGACTACAGATGGTTATGAAAGGCTTGGCACCAAGCGCCCTGTCCATAATGGTTGTGTGTGCTTGTGTGTGCGTGCGTTAACAGTACTCACCGGAAGGTTCTCCTTCTGCTGTAGCGCTGCCTTCTTCTTCCAGAGGCGTTCTCGGAGCTCAATGACTCTCTTGTCCATGGTGGCCACCTCCAGGTTACGTTTGTTCAGGTTGTCCCTTTGCTGCTGCAGTTTGCTGTTCTGTTCCTGGTTCAGCTTGTTTCTCAGCTGGACATGAGAGAGAGGCACCTCAACATGTCGAGTCTTCACTCATTAACATTAAGCATGGCATTATCCTGGTTTGGTCACAGGTTCACTAAAACAAGACACCGGTTTTGTTACCATATATGGCTGATTGCTGTTAACACTGGCGTGGTTGGAGTGTCAAGAGTGCACACACACACACACACACACACACACACACACACACACACACCTGCAGCTCCTTGTAGAGGCAATCCAGTTCGGCAACGGAGCTCTGGCTGTCCTGCAGGGCGTCCATCTTGCTGTTCTTCAGCATCTCCAGCTGTCGGCTGAGCTCCTCCACCTTGGACACGGCCAGCACCAGCTCCCTCTGCTTCTGCTGGAACAGGTTGCTCATCTGCTCAATCTCCTCCACTGCAGTAAAAGGGAGGAGGGAGGCGGGGGGGGGGGGGGGACCCAGGTAAGAACACGTGAGAATAGGGTAGGTTCATCTAATGCATTGGCTGGTACATTCATAAAACATAATAACAACAATCAACCACACATCTTGAGCTGGTTATTCAACACTTGAACTGAACTGGTTCTATAGGACATCTTAAAACAACACAACAGCAACTTGTCTACGTAAAGATAAAGTAGAGTAATTGTGTCCTGAGCGGAGGATGACACAACACTCCCTGTGTGTGTGTGTGTGTTGTAATCAGAGCTCCTCTGTCCTTTGTTCACACAGCCGGTGCGGCCACGCGTGTACGTTACGTGTGTGTGGGGCCAACAAAGCATTTGTTTCGGCCTGTAACACAGGTGCTCTCCTGCGCCATCTAGTGGCAGACGGGGTCATACACAGTATTCTAGACCCGTAAAGAACTGAAATGGACCACAGCGTGGTGTATTCCCGCCCCCTCATCTTCACCAACCGTCCAGCCATCCCGTGAGCTTACCCAGCTTGCCGTTGCTGAGGCGCTTCTGCTCCACCTGCCCCTTGAGGGCCCGGACCTTCTTCAGCCGGCCCTCCTGGTTGTCCACGTTCTCTCGGAGGCGCTGCAGCTTCTCCTGCTCTGAGGCCTGCTGCTGCTGCCGCTGCTCCTGCTGCTTCAGGTAGCGCAGGCGCTGCTCCTGTGGCACAGGGGAGGAGGCCACGGGGGGGTGAGGGCTAACGGCCGCACGTGCGAGAGTGCTCCCTGCAGCACGTTGAATTAAAAAGTCACTCCTCAATCTGTGTCCAGAGTTTCTCTCTCTCTCTGTTTAACCCTGTGGTTCAATAGGAATTCCCTTCATGCGTTTGTGCGGCCACGACCCTTCCACACAGTAGTGATGAGTGACGTCTCATTCATGCACTCCTCTCTACACCTCCCCCTACATCAGTCCCAGGGCCATGTCCTTCTCTACCCCTCCTCTCTCAGCTGCACACAGCTGTGTCTGTCTGTCTGTCTGTGGGGTGATCAAATGTTTATCCCTGGGGGCGTTAATGGGTATTTTGAGTATAGAACATGAATTCCCAGGTACCTTTGATCAATCTTGGGCCACAACAGCATTTCTGCAACAAACTGTTTTGAGGTAAATTGACTTTGTTGCAGGCCATGCATGGTATATTTAGCTGTCTGGGCACTGCTTACATCAAACACCAGAGCAAAATGCCATTGGTGACACGCCCACTTAAGAGATCAAAAGTGTTCAATTTTTGCTCAATTGAAATGCATTACAATGCTCCATATTTGCAAAATGTGAAAATATTTGGCACATATATTGGGAGAGTGCACTTTTAAGAAAATAACATTGTACATTGGTCAAAAACATAATAAACGTAGACGGTCACATCATGGTAAAATAAGCATTGAAGACAAAATAAAACTTTCTGCAGTTTCATTCACTACAAATCAAGAGACTTGCTGACACTGTGTCAATGAGGTCTCCTGAAGAGTTCCCAGATGGGAACAACAATGCAGCTTTTATTCAGCTGTGTTCCAGGTGAGGGCTATCTGTACACTACGTGCCAGTTTACACTGCTACTCAAGGTTACATTCTTTAGCTTTGCCATGCTATCCACAGCCTAAAAACCGATGCTTGGAGCAGCAGTTAAACCAGCTGGGGCAGCTATATGACAAAAATCCCTGCAGTGAACCCTGTGGCATATGGAGAATGAAACAAAAGACTGCAAAAAAGAGAGAGAGAGAGAAATTCAATAAAGTGAATGCAGATAAACTGCTCTCTATCAAGAAATGTTTACAAAGGAGATAAGTGAAACTGGATTTTAAAAGCAATCTAAATACTTCCGATCAGCAGAATGGAAGCGCTTTTTAAATGCCTCAGCAAGAAAAGACCAAACGCTATAGCGGGAAGAATAATGTTTGCCAGAGAGTGAATTAGTTCTCAGCCTATTCTCTGTCAAGAAGTATTTGTTGCGGTCACTAATAAATCCTTAGCTTATACCAAAAGAAAGAAAGAGGTCGAGATGACATCGTGCACATCGTGGTGTGGTGCAAATGTCCCTCCAGGACAATCCAAAACAAATGCTTCATCTGCTCTTCCAAGTTGGCCTATCCTGACCCCATATACACTCCATCTACATTTCCACAAGTGTGCTGATTGGGTCTCAATGCCTTTGTTGTGTGCCCCCCCCCCCCCACTCTCTCTCTTGCTCTCTCTACCTTGGAAGCCAGCAGCTGTTGCTGAGCATCTATCTGCTGCTGTTGCCGAGCGGCCATCTCCTGCAGTTCAGCCAGGGTCATGTCCATCCGGGGGGGAGCCACCTGGGCAAGGACAGACACACAGACACAAATGCAGAGCGCCTAACGGTAACACATAATTACAACGATATATCCCTGAAAATCCTAAAACCAAGCTGAGGCAAGACTGAAAATGAAAACCTATATATTTAACTGCAAGGACAAGTTCACACACAAACACACACCTTAATCCATTAGAAATGCATATTTATAGTGTAACACAAGACTCATTTTCCACTAATTATGTTTCCCACTTTGCCAGGCCCATATGATTTTACTTGTCTTGTGACATGAATAGAAACCAAACCAGTTCTCTTTTCTTTCTGAAGAACATTGATACCTGCATTCAAAAAAGCTATTGCTAGTCAAATGTAAAGTGAACATTTGTCCTGCATTTGCATCTTTGTAAGAACTACCTTTTCACACAAAAAAAACTGATAAAAATATTTAGCATACTGTAAAACAAAGATGCAAATGTAGAATATTTACTTATACATCATGTGTTATCATCCCTATATTTTGAATATGTATTATACTAATTTTAACTGCATATTTTAGAAGGATATTGCTTTCTGTCTGTTTACGTTCACAAAGTCATATGTATGCTATTTGTATTCATCTAGAAATGTGTTCTGCTAATACTGAGGAATGACCAACATGGCTGAATAGCACTACAACATATGGACTTACCCCATTCTCCATTCGCCTGCCTGGAGGAGCATTCATTCCATTTCTCTTAGGCTCTGGACCCCTGGAGCTCCCTAAATAAGCAGACACAAGACCCAGTCAGCCTACTGTTTCTTTTCAGTCCGCTGCAGCAAATATCTTTGAGTTAACAAACAGCTGTTAAAATGATAGGAACTTATTGTCTCTCCTTCATTGTCAACCTTTCCCTCAGTCTGTCTTACAAACAACCTATAGGTCAATGGGAGGTCAGCCAACCCTAGGCTGGCTAGCACTGAAGGAGCCTACCCCCGCTTCCTGAAACCAAAACGGGATGAGTGTCGCTTCCTAACTTGCAGTAATCTCCGGATTTAAACACCCTAGGACGGCTTCCCCATTTGAGTTTGCATTTGTGTACACATAGAGTAGGCTATATTCATCCATGCCATTGGCCTGTGACTGTTTTGGTGTTCGCGTGTTGTGGGGGAGTTAATGACTGAATGGTTTCCCTCATTAACATGTTGGCCCATGACCAAAGCCTTTTTGATTACACTTGACAAATGTAACATACTTGACTAAACTATGCTAAGCATAAGCTTGCGGCAAACAGAAAGGAACAAGCTTAGCTGTCCGAGCATGTGTGAAAGTATTTCATCATAAACACATCTTGTATTACACGGAACTGCTATATCAGTATGTCCTACACCTACTCTGTAACAACAAACAAATAACCCGTCCTAAAAGCAAATGCAGATGTTTGCTGTAAGTAAGGCTGCAATGAGCGCTGTGCTGTGAGGTAGGTGTAAGATAGTGATGTTTGAAAACAGGAGTTGGCCAAGATAACAGGAAAGGAAAACAGCTGCATACCGTAACGGGGCTTAGTTACGCAACTGAGGGCTCAGAGGATGGTGCCCAGAGAAACAGACTACTAGGTTTCTCAGGTCTTACAAAAACGGAAAAGTACGGTAACAAGATTATGATGACATTGTGACTGGGACACTGTCTGGGACCAGCTAACAAAAAGCCTTGCGTTTAGGCAATTCTATGTAGTTTCTCTATAAACTTTCTAGCAGGTTACTGCAAAAACACTTAATATAAAAAAGGACTCAAGGACGGTCGTGTGCATATGCATGTGTATTGTAACGGTGTGCTCCATAGAAAAGGAAACATCAGCAGTCTATGGGCAAGTCATGCCTGTTATTTAAGAGGGGTCATCTTGCCGTTGACCATGGGCGTTCAGGGTGCGTTCAATGCACATTTCCTTATGATCCATTAACTTGAAATGGTGCTGAACAAAGTGGTTTAAAATGGAGAGGAGATGGGTTTTGAAATAGAACATCGCAAACGTTTTTTGTTCAGTCGCAGTTCACCGATCATGGAAAACGTTCCGTCTACACTACTGACGCCACCCATAGGCTTCTGTTCCAATATGAGGTGTGAGCACAGCACCAGTGTGTGTGCGTGCACTCACCTGATTCCCTGCTGGGGGCTCGGTCATGACGCAGGAAGAAGCGGACCTCTGCTCTGTGCTGTCCCCATCGCTGTAGGACCTCCAGCATCCTCTCCCCCTCGCCCAAAGGTCTCTCTGGGGGTGAGAACATGTATATTACTTCAATTTAAAGTGAAGACTTCTGGGAATCCTGAGTGACTTGCATTCACTGGACATTCGTTGCTAGAGCACTGCTAGTCGCTTGCAGTGTGTCCGGGGCGTGACTCTCTTCAACCCAAATGTAGACTTGTCATTACAGCTAACTGCTAGGCTAAGCTGAGGTTGTTGATGTTTAAAGTGGTAGCGTGTCATTCTCACACAAGATGGTCCCACTGAAACTCTAGGAACATGCATACTACATGATTGTGTGCGTGTGCTTTGTCATGAATGAAAATGAAAGAGGTGAAAGGGTATCGTTTGTTTCCACGTAAAATGTGGGCTTGTCCAGCCCTTTGAGCCCATAATATAATTAAGGTTTATATAAATACATTTGACCTGACAATGCTTTGCATTAAATGGAATTTAAATTTACATGAGAGATTTCATGTAATGCTTCCTATTTCATAATATATGGATATACCCCCCACAAACAGCCAGATTAAAAATACATATTTTAAAAGTTGAATATAATGTATAACAGATGGAGATCCAGAGCAGTTCTATTCAACATGCTACCTGTCTGTCAAAGATACTGTATGCATCCCAATTACCAACTTTCATGGAAAAGATGGAACGATGAACATTACACCAGCTACACATCTTATATTACAAAACAATCTAGAGATGGACAGCTGCATGCAAATCATGATATTACCATTAAGAGTGCATCTAATGTTTAGTGCCAAAAAAATAAATAAAATAATCTTAAATACGTGGCAGACTACTTGAGGATTTGCAAAGTACCCATGAACAATAATTGCCACTCTCTTCCCTCTCCAACAGCGACATTACCATGGAAACAGCGTCACAGGCTGGGTCCTTGAGATGTGATTGTCTGAATTGCGGAGACACTCTTACTTAATTAGAATTGCAGACACACCAGACAGCAAGATGACGACAGCCTACCGCTATACAAAGTAGTTCTCAGGTTTGAGGTCAGATGATTTTTAGAGACTTGTATACTAGTTTATCTATGGTAAATATTCAGTATACGTTCGTTGAGTATATACACACAGTATATTCCAGATTTTTATTGGTGAAGCATGGTTGGTGATGGTGCCACTTTCTTTTTAGGAAATTAAATAATAATAAATTAATAAATTTAATTCTAGATAACCATTCATCTGCTAAAATAATGGAACCTCAAGGGTGTATTCCAATTACCAGACCCTCTCCACATCTCGGCCAGGTGGCAATCCATCTCCCCTGGTTCCTTACAGAGGTCCACCACATCCCGGCACAGGGTCTCCGGGGTAACGGGCACCTCGGTAAAATGCTGGTCATTGTTACTGAGGTACACTGTCAGGAACATCTGTTCAGGAGAGAGAGCAAACATTAAATGGGAAAATAAACCCAAAACAAGGGGTGGTTCTACCGCTTAGTGAAACTCAAGATTTAGTATAATTCTCTATAATAGCTGCCAACAGAATAAAAATAAGCCAGCACCCTACGTTCCTTTCCACCCCAAGCAGCCTACTGTTAACTAGTGCCGTCACCGGCGTGAGAACACCCCCAAGCCTTACTAAAAACCTGGAAAAACATTTTCCCAAGAGAGGGACAGAGAGGTGATAGTTGTGTCATGATAGCTACTATCAAAAACAGCGCTGGCCTATCTGAATGAGCTGTCACCGACCAAAGACAATGCTGATTGTGGGGAGGGAAGGGGGAAATATCATGATGAGATGTCCAACAGCTAGCATCCCTGCTGCTTAGCATTCCTTTCACATTCTTTAAGACGATGGTGAGCGAATGGACACCACAACATGGGATTTCACAGGAGGGCACAAAAAACAAACTAACTAACTAACTAAGATGTCACAGGAGATTGTGTGGACTATAATTACGTTGCATATATTTCTAATTTATATAGTGTGATCGTATTTCAGACTAATTGATTCATATAGTGTTATTGAAATATGTTCAACCAGCGCATTTTATGGGATTACACTGTATACTATATGAATTCTAAAATACAAAGAAGTCGATATTACATTGATTGCGTCACCAATACGAGTGCAGTCAAAGTTGAGTACACTCATATTCTGTCCTGAATGACATATGAATGTGTAAAAACCGCTAATTCTCAATTCCCCGTTTGTATGCTA
The DNA here is from genome assembly GCA_026546735.1 of Forbesichthys agassizii. Lineage (NCBI taxonomy): Eukaryota > Metazoa > Chordata > Actinopteri > Percopsiformes > Amblyopsidae > Forbesichthys > Forbesichthys agassizii. The sequence goes on along the minus strand of JAODLL010073243.1, from coordinate 18,107 downwards.
TGATGATTAACAGACGCGTGCCTTAAGGACACTGCTGGCCATGGCTTACCCTGAGGGCTCGAAGCTTCAAACGTGTTCAACGGGGCAACAAGGGTAAAGTAGACCATACATTGGTGATGTATTTGTATCGGCCCCCGGAATGAGCTGCGAGCCTTTCTATTCTCGGTGTGTCGGCGTGAGCGGCTGAACCTAAGGGAGGCTAACCCTGGGAACATCGGGTCAGCGGGGTCGCAGACACAAAAGAGTCAGGGGGCAATCAAGAGAGCAACTGCCGCCCTCCCTGACAGGGGAAACAAAAGGTCAGCAGGGCTTAGTGAGAGCTGCACAGAGATGTCTGTGAGCAATAGGCACACTACTAACTCCTTTTTCATGCGGATGCAAAGTCACAGATGAGTGGGCAGAAGAGGGCTTTCTCCCTTTTGGCCGCAATAGGCATGTTTAGTGCATTCTCTTCTTTGTCTCACAGGGATGCAAATGAATGATCTCCTCCTTTCAGTTGATTATTGGCGAGTCATCCTGGTCAGTTATATGCAGTACCGAAATTTTGACTAAACAGCCTAAAGCCACCCTTGTTTTACTGGTTCTCGTCACCGTCTTTGGGTGAGCTAACAGCCCTGTGGCAGAAGACTAGACCACCCAGAAGAACAATGGACCTACAAAGATTTCTCTTCCCCACCCTCCATTCATAAACGTACAGTATTACAGTACTATGCAGTAAAGCCTGAAGCTAAATATCAAACTTAATTACAAAGTAGGGTCCTTAAAAGCCAACAATAAAAGCAAGTCATGCATTACATGTGCAGGACAACGCACCCCCACTTCTCTTAACATTAGAAAAATAAAGTAATGAAGAGGACTCGTCTTCCCAGGACTGTGGGACATTGCAATGAGTTTGTTTTTAACAGTATTCATACAATATCAACAAAGAGAATATCAGAGGGGGTGGGCGTGTGGGTAGAATAGAGAGAGAGAGAGAAGGCGGGGGGGGGGCAACATGCAATAAGAGGGAGATGGGATGTGCATGGGGAAAGTCGCTTATGTTAAAGGTCCATCTGCCAAGCACTAAAGTTAATGACCCAGGCCGGACCACTGGCCACGACTGGCTCTGTCTAGATGAGTTGGCACTTTGCTGCTTCTTCTGCTGACCTTCATCAAACTTCCCCCGTCGTGCTCTCACTGCCCCCCAACATACATAACCCCCCCCCACCAGAGAAACTTCTGAATACATTATCGGGGGAGAGTGTGTGTACACAAAGTGAAGAGAGAGACGAGAAATGCCTTCCTGTGATAAAAACCTATAATAAAAAAAAAAAGGGTTACTTAAGCTAATTGCCTTAAATACTAAGGATCCATTTCAATCTTATCATCCCTTTTTGTAGAGTTATTAAAAGAGGCGGAGAAGAATTGGCAAGCTTACCAAAATAAAGAAAGGAGCGGAGTGTAGCTTTCTCTTTGCTGAACAACTCCAAAGCTCATTAATAATTCACCAAACACAAACACTAACATCTAACCACACATGTCTCTATGTGAAGACTAACTCAATTTGGATGACATCCTTCACAGCATGCATGAAAGAAGCATGTGCGGATGCACACAAGCTCTCTACCTTCGACAGCATTAAGGCAGTCTCCCAAGGAAACAAATATGTACTGTGACTGTGGTGCACTGCAACCATAGCATTGTAATCATTTTACAGTGTCAGTGAAAGCTTGCCTACAAGGACTCTCTGGCAATTGTGCAGTCAGTGTGTCAACTCAATCTGTTCAAAGCATATGTTAAGTACAGAACAGACCATGATCAAAGATGTTGGGAATCTCACAGCACAACAGTTTCATTTATTCATACTGTAGCAAGGGAATTATTTAAATCCTCCCCTACAACAAATTGAAATTGGTACCAGACTGACCATGTCAATAGCTAAAACTAGCCTACAGCTACAGAAGGCTATACAGGCAATATGCCTGGTGATGACCAAAAGTTCCTTTAGAAATTGTACTATCTTGCCTTATAGTCTACATTATATTGCTTTATACAACAACACACAAAAAAACAATTCATAAAAAGAAATGAACAATTCCACTCCAACTAATTGCAGCTGCACACATAGGCCTGATCCTTTTGAGTCCAGAGCCAGTAATGGATATCAGTATGTCTCTCTCTGTGATGAAAGGCTGCAACATCAAAACCCCACACAGAAAAATAATACATAAACTGTAGAAGAGGACAACGTGAGCACTACCCAAACCTGTGATCACAAAATGGACCAACCATTGTTTCCTTAGTACAAGACACGGGGAGAGGTTGTTGAGGAAAAACACAGATGTCACTGCATCTCAGATATATTCCACACACCTTTTCCTGACCTAAAGTATCCCATTGAAACCTTGTAACGGTCAATCACACTGCATGTCTCATGGGCTATAGGATATATTTGATTGTCCTCAATCTAGTTATGAACAGTGTTCAAAACTGTCTTCCACCGCTGTCTTCTATCTGACATTTCCTGGAATATCACACTCTGCTGTAGTAACAGAATTATACTGCTGCATCAGGGAAAGACACACCTTCATATCGTGAATTTTGTGGCTGCTGCCTTGGTATTTAAAAATGTAAAAAAGATATTCTTAAATGGGCTGATGCTGTCCTGTCACCAATAGTCATAAGAATAAGGCATCTTGTGTATGCATAATATAAACATAACATAAAACTAAGGGGTCATTAAACACTCATGTCAGGAAATGGCTTTTCAACAAAACAATGGAGCCAAAATTATATTTTCTAACAGTTTCCTTTCAAAGAGAGCAAACATGTTCTGGTCATTTCTATTATCATCATCATCATGATATTGTATATCCTACCAATTAAAAGAACCATAGAACTATACTAACTAGTACAGTAAGTGCTTTCCAATCTTGTAAATATTATATAAGTTGGATTTGGACTGTGTAATTTAAAAATAGAAATAAAAATAAATAAACAAACAAAAAAAAAGGTGATTTTCTTATATATTTGAATAAATCATGATAAAAGTATTCCAGGAGAGCTGTCAGGCTAACTGTTGCATTGTAGTGAACCGTGTACTTCCAAGTGACACAAGGGAGAGGAAACAGTCAAATGTGAGTGTAACCTGTACAACTGAGGCCTATAAAGGAGATTGATAAGCAAGGCGTTAAGGAGGGACTACACCACACAGATGTAGGCAAGGTGATGCAATGCAGCCACCGGTCTGAGAGGTTAAGCCTCAGGCAGAGCTGTGAAATGCAGGCTGACAGCAGCTGAAGAAAACTGGGGTCACACCGTTGACCATGCGCTGAACAATAACGTGCCAGGCAGCAGACAGAGGGACTCTGGCCATCCATGACTGCGCACGCACACATACACACACTTTCCATTATACATATTGCTGCGTTGGGCAATGACGCTAACTATGTCTTGTTGTGTGAGTCACCTCTGAATGTGATTACTGCAAGTTGATAGACACAGGCTGCTCCAGAGACAGGCAGTGCCTCCCCCCTCCCCCGCGCCTCTGCCCTGCGTGCCAAAGATGGTTCTTCAAGACTTGACACGGCTCCAGCGTGGCGATCCCTCAAAAGCACGCGGCCAGGAAAATCCATCACAACATCATTATTCCTCTTCATAAGCACTACGAGGACGATGGACACGGGTGCAAAAGGTCAGAGTAGACACCAAGCATTTTAGAGGAGGGTGGCGGAGGGGAACACAAAGTTAAGAGATGATGCCAAATGTTGCTGCGCTATTTCGGACAACACGCAGTCCTGAGAACACAAAAGGGACTGCAGTGAATAGTGACTCTTTGATCAGGACAAGCACTTCTCTATCTGCACTGCAGCACTCCCACAGCCCACGTTGTTATGATCTCTTATCGGACCGGTCTGTGCTCCTCCCGGGGTAAGTGGCTGTGATGGTCAAACTATGTCCTTCCTGTGGGACAGAATGAGGCGGAAGGGCAGAACCTGTGTTCGTAATTAAAAGTCGGACAATAACATTTCCTTTCAAAGTACAAATACTGGAACTTAAATGTATTATTTTAATATGCTTTATAGCTAAATAACTATCCCAAACAGCTATAAAACCCCTGTAATATTAATGATAAACAAATTCCTGATAAAAATCTACTAGACTACAAGTTTGGGAATTGTGTAAAACTAAACACAAAAGTAGACAACAGGAAAATCGAAATGAGCCAGACTATCTTTGCATAGGCTAAACAGCACGGCTACTTTAGAGACGTTACAATACCAGTTGTATAGGCAGAGTTTTCTAAATAGAAACAGGGAAAACTAACGAGGACTGGGTGTTTCGTAAAAAAAAATTGACTTAAAAGGTGGACTCATTTCACACACAGTCTACCTGTTATAGTTTATGCTTCCCATTGCCACAATGCCTTCACTGTCAAGTGAAAAAAAGGTGCCTTTCCTGCGTTGTGCCACATTCAGGTGCAGACTACTTAGACGTCATCACTCAGTATTCTAGAGCAGGTAAACTGATACCTGCTCAGGTGACACGGACATAGTGTATTCTCTCTTCCTCTCAAGACAAGGCTAATTTGATTGTGGTTTGATGGCATTGGAGAACTAGAGTACAGCACAAATTAACACACGTTCATGTCATTTACTATGATCTTTGAGTCCAATAGCAGTTTTATTTTTCATACTAAATCAAGTCTGTTGGATGTGAAAAAACATTGCCACAATAATAAATACATAAAAATAAAAAAATGTTTTTAATGTATCAGCCTATAGTAAGCCTATAGTTCAATTAAATTAAGATTATGGGGTTGATAAATGCCTTTTCAATTTCCATCATAGTCAAGTTTAAAATATGTTCCTTGTGTGTCCTTGGTACCAAACACAGGTGTGACTTTCTGCTTACGCAACACGCAGAGACCCTCCCACAGAGTACACAAAGCATATGGGGGCACAGAGAATGCAGGCTACTCGGGTTTCAATTGACAGAGCAATGCCTGGACAGCCAGAACAGAACCTCATTTTCACACCATAACAACAAGTCTGTTCCATCCAATTCCAGTGACATGATTATGGTCCAAGCCAGGATATGTAACCCCCTCAGGCTGATATGTGGCCAGTGACAAAGCCTAGAGTAAACTGTGCATGGGAAGAAAACAAACTCCCATGTGATTGACAATAGAGTATCCTACAGTATTTTACAGGAATAGACTCCTGTAAAAAGGGAAACAACGTTCTCACATACCCTAGAAAGGTTCACAGAGATACGATCTGTCATGACAAAACAACGTGATTAAACAAATGTACGGAGGCATAGAACTATAAGAAGGATGTCTAACGGGGTAAAATATAGCCAAACACCAGGTCAAAGACAGGGACGCAAAATGTGTCATCAATCAATGAGTGTGTGAAAAACACCTGCTTAGGGCAAGATACGGATGAATCTGTTTGAAAATAAAAACAGTTGCACAATGTATGGGGCTCAATAAAAATAGCTACCTTATCAGCTGCCACAGCACTGACACACACTATGTGCTCTCCAACAGCACGCTATAAAAGAGCCGCCGGGGACACATTGTGTTTGGGGGAAACAGAGACCCTCTCTTTGCCACCCCTAGCAACAATGATGCTGCAGCTTCTGCTGCTAACTCTCAGCAAACACAAGCAGTCACGGGACATGTATAGCCTGATACAATAGCTCTTGTCAAACATAGATATGCACATCATGCAGAGACAGACATGGTAAAACACACTATGGTCACATTTCATTCAAACACAAAAGCTTTGAGGGAAAGGGTTATAGTGGCAAATGCCATTGTCTCCTGTGGGCTATACTGTAGACACTATCAAAGTATGGCAGGGTTACAACTTATTGTAATCCATTTGTTTCAATCTATTGACGTCTATGAGAATGAAGCTTCATGATAACAAATGACTATGATATGAAAACAGCTGAACTAGACCATAGAACAGACAGCAGGCACCAGGACAGCTCCACTAAAAAGATGATTAATTTGACTATCCAGCTGTTTTACTGGAGCTGGAGCTGGAGCTAAGGGCGGAAACTGGGCCATGCAAACATCTCAAATGTGAAGTTAGTACAGGTTCAGATCAGAATACTGATTAACACTTAATCTGCTTTAAAACTGTACATGTAAATAAGTCTCCGTCAGCTGTGTTGAACGGTTAAACTTTAGAAATAAAGCCTCATTTGCATGGCACTTATTTGAACTTTGAACAGCAACTGCAAGTCAAGTCGGTAAGGAGTAAAACCATTTTTTTTTAAATGAAACATCCAATCACAACAACTATTCCAACCATCCAAGTCATCCATCTCTACACAGGTTATAGATGTGCTCACATATTGAGCTTTACACTGCAGTGAAAACAATGACTTTGTGATGATTATGATGATGACACTGCCAATATTCAAGACAGTTTAGTATTTGCCAGAAAGGATAGTTTTCTATTTGCTTTATGTGCTTATATGCATTTTAAAGTCTGCTTGAATACTAACGATTCTAGCAATAAACAGATTCACATAAAACATAAAATAAAAAGCAACTTGTCACAGTATTATTGTTATTATTATTATTAGCAGCATCAGCATCAGCATTATCATCATCATTGCCGTCATTAAATAGAGCCTAATAATATTTTTCAGTGGAAAAGAAACTGCATCAAACGATCACGCCAATTTAAATGGCCGCATAACGTTGTAAAAACAAGATAGTAGGCTAATAATGACAGCAATAAATAATACACGTGCAGAATAGTCTAAACTTACGGTACTTAAATAAATAATGTAAATAAATAAAAATAATTTCAACTTACCGGCATCATTTTGGTTTCGTACCGCATTTAGCTGATCTACAGAATGAGTCCAACGGGTAGTTTCGACAAAAGCGATCACTGGAATGCGATCACTTCAATCACGAAGTCTACCCGCAAAGGGCAAGCAAAAGGCGACTTTCTCCCGTTTGGTATCCTGTGTAGAAAACACAGTAACAGTACGCTGTTGTTGGCAGGAGTCAAATCTACACGAATTATAAATAAGTCATATTTTCATAAGTACTATCGTTCCATACTGTGGACCTGTTGCCAGAAATAACAAGGCCTTCTCGAGAAAGTTTCCGTGGCGATTGTTTGAACATCGCCTGGAAGTTTGTCGCTTACACTGTAGCCTACTTGCAAGCGCAATGTCTTAAGCAATGACCTCACATGGTTTTGCTGTAAAAGTAAAACATAATAATAAAGTAATCTACCAAACTATTACGAATTATTTGGGATATACTTGCCTGCCTGTCCTGGATACGTGTGGGTGTTTAACCCGAAACCCGTTGACAGTGTTGTTCGATAGCTTCTTGCAGCCGATCCCAGAGTGACGTAACGTAGTGGGATGAACATTTTGGAAGTCTTGCTCCGCCTCTTGTAAGATCAACGCATACATACATTCACTGTGGCTATACTAAATAAGATCACAATTTTAGTTTAGTAGTTGGATTATATTTATTTTAATCTGTATGTTTTGATTCGTCAACCTAATGCATATGTCAGACCAGGGCAAGGAAAGAATAATAGGTATGACGGGCGTGGACTTCATTTCCCAGAGTTCCTCGTGAACGGCAAGCGAGATGTCTCGTACGGTAAATATTACGTTTGCATGCTGCTGGCTTTGCAAAGCACACGTTGGCCATCGCTGTGCTAGTGTTTTGCATAAAGGGTACCACGCGAGTTTTTCTCGTATAATAAAGACAGACGCTACCTATAATTATGTCGGAAGTGGCTGCCATGTGCGAACAGCTTGTCAAAGCTGTAAATGTAATAATGGATGCATCAACAAGCCAAGTATACCGACTGGAGGCCCTTAAGGTACAATCCTGATGGGATGAACATGCTAACTAGCTAGCTAACTATTGCCATCGTTGATTATAATGTGTTAGTGATGGAGAAGCAAGTGCTAACGTTAGCTTAGGTGAAACAACCCTGTGTTCATTTAATGTTCTTTAATACATTATATACCTGTATAGTAGAATGAAGAAGTGATACATTGGTGATACATCATCAAAATATTTACTTGGGGTAGCGAGCTAGCTTGACATTATATCATTTCTACCACGTCCACTACTGCTTGTCATTCATTCATTCATTCATTCATTCATATTCAAGGTGATCTATGCTTTATAACGTGTCAATTGGTGTTTAAGGTACACACATTGGTCAAAAAATATATTCAAATAAAAAACGCACCCAGGTTACAGTGTTTATGCTCTTAAACTACAAGTATTCTTGTTATAACATAAACGCATCCGTATGAATACATTTCTAATGTGCTTTAACCTAAATGCAATACATCGTCTGTAATTTAACAATCCCTTCTGTTTTGTTACAGTTTTGTGAAGAGTTCAAAGAGACGTGTCCCTTCTGTGTACCATGTGGCTTACAATTAGCTGATAAAACACAAACAGCGGTTGTGAGGCACTTTGGTCTGCAAATCCTAGAACACGTTGTCAAGTGAGGGACTATATTTTAACAGACTATAAAACCAGTCTACAAGATGGAAGCAACCTCTTTATTGATATACCATATTGTTCTGTTTTGCTCCCTAGGTTCAGATGGAACAACATGCCACAGCAGGATAAAGTCCAGTTGAAGAATTGTGCCATGCAGCTGCTATCAAATGTAAATCCAGAGACTTTTATAATTTCTTTGCAGCAGGAGACGGTTCTTCTGAAACTCGTGTGACATTTTATTATATTTATGCATTTTTATCAGGGAACCCATTCTATCCTAGAGGAAGAGAGCCACATCAAAGATGCCCTCGCACGAATCATAGTGGAAATGATTAAGAGAGAATGGCCTCAACACTGGCCAGATATGCTGAAAGAGATGGAGGCACTCACTAGCCAAGGGGTGAGTGACTCTCTCACTATTTACTTGTTCTAACTCATCGTCATTTCTCTCTGCTGCATTGCATACTATTTGCATATGATGATGTAATGTTGAACATGCAAATGACAGATCATGAAATTCATATAGATGTGGCAGTGCTTTAAAAAAACAGTATTTATTTATTTACTGGTTTGTGTTCTCAAGGTCTCTCAAGGACTATTGAGAAGTTATTTGAAATATTTGTTAATTTATTACACGTAAGAGTCTTTCAGCCGTTGTTTCTACAATCTCTCTGTAATGAATATATGGTCTGGTAGCATAATATGTAATCTGTTATCATAAATAATAAATAAAAATACTGAGTAAGTCATTGCTAGTTTTACTTAACTTTTTAAATGTCACTATAAAGTGTCCATGCATCCTGACTGCATTCATCTGGAGACTCTAAAGGTAAAACGGTTTCCATTCCCCTCTTCTCGATGTAGGAGGCTCAGACGGAACTGGTGATGATGATCCTGCTTCGGCTGGCGGAGGATGTCATCACCTTCCAGACGTTGCCCATCCAGCGGCGCCGAGACATCCAGCAGACCCTCACGCAAAACATGGACAGCATCTTCAGCTTCATGATGGCCATCCTGCAGATTAACGTGGACGACTATCGCAGACTGGTCAGTGTGGCCACAAGCTGCGGTGGTACTCCTTAGTGCTTCTGATGAATTAGGAAGGCACATTCTAATTATTTGTTTATTTTAACTTTGCTGCTTTACTTTTTGTCTTGCCCAGAAAATGATACCCGGACAAGAATTTATGGTAAGGAAAATATTTTTTTATCTGAATTCAGAATCCTCCTGATTTGGATGAGTGAATGGTGTGGTATGAAACATTTGCTAAATACTTTACCCTCTTCCCCGACCACCCCATTTTCCTCTAGGCCAAAGCTCACTGTCGAGTTGCCGTGGTGACGTTGAACACATTAGCAGGCTACATTGACTGGGTGTCCCTGGCTCACATCACCAACGACAACTGCCGCATGCTGGAGATTCTGTGTCTGCTGTTGAGTGAGACAGAGCTGCAGGTGGAGGCTGTGGAGTGCCTGCTCATCGCCATCAGCCGCAAGGTGAGTTGACTCAAAGCAGCCATGTTTGAGCCACAGTGTGTGACATTTAAACCTTACAAAAAAATGTATTTAACCTTTTATTTAGCCAGGCAACTTGGTTAAGAACACTTTTCTTATTAGCAAACTTGGCCTTGGACACCTTGACAGAGACCTAACACCTTAACAGAGAAACACAAATAGTACACGCAGTCCAGAAATAAACCTCCACATAAATGAACAGAGCTCTATGACTCGCTCACAGTACGTTGTAAACAATTAAAAAATAAACAAGCAATAGGGTGTTTTAAAAAGACAAAGTTCCTCTCCTTATAATAGCATGACATAAAGCATTAAAATATAAATGTGTACTGTGTGTATATATAAAATAAAAACACTTGATGATATTACAATTTAAATGTAATTATATTATTGAAATTAACTTGTGAATTGTTATGCGGCAATTAAGTAAATTGACCAAATGCATATGCTGTTGGTTGGCGAGGACAATCGCAGCAACCTATGAAAATCCCCCAACATAGATTGTTACCGGTGTATGTCAAACACGATGTGCTCTGATGGTTGCTCTGACCATTTGCAGGGCAGATTGGAGGAGCGGAAGCCATTCATGCTGCTGTTTGATGACGTTGCCATAAACTACATCCTTTCTGCAGCACAGTGAGTAGCTCACGCCAGTCCCTGTCCTCTGTGGGTTCCCTCTTTAGTAGGCCACACCCACCTTTTACATTAAGCTTGATTGGCATGTGTCCTGTGTGGTTTCAGATCGGCAGATGGGGCAGCCGTGTGTAATGCCACTTCTTCAACAGAGTACGTAATGACACGTAGACGAGAGAGGCGTGTCTGCTGTTGCTCAAGTTATGATCTTTTGCTTTGACAATTATGTTTTGTTCTTCCCCATCAGCCAAATAAAGACAATGACAGTGGTGGAGCGACATTACGTCTTCTTAAAGAGGCTTTGTCAAGTCCTGTGTGCTGTGGGGAACCAACTCTGCTCATTAATAGTCAGTCTGTCTCACTTTATCTACACATTGGAGTCACGTGTTTGCCTTGCGTTCATCAGACTCTGCTGTACTTTATTAAAAACATTGCTTTGGCAAATGGTATTATGTGATTATGTAAATTATTGTGGGCTACCTGAATCTCTAGCCTTAAGATTCTTGAACTATTTGAAAATGAATGTTCAGCCGCCTAGTGTGAATGCAGGATTGCCGTGACATTTACTACCAGTATAAAGCCTCTTGTTTGTGTTGGCCCATCTTAAAATGTCATATTTGTTGACAGGGTTCAGATGTAGAGGTGGAGGTGCCTGTAAACCTCAGCAAGTACATGGAAGCTGTTCTGTCCTTTACCCTACATCCCAGCCAGGTGAGAACCAGATGGGAAAAGCTCTTTGATAGGTTGTGTACTGCTACTAGGAATAGTGCTATGTAGGTCCAGAACCTCTGTTCACTACCTCTGTTTGTTGTCCCTCTCCAGGTTTTAAAGTCTTCCACCCAGATGACATGGCTATCTATCTTCAGACATGAGATTCTGTCAAAGCAGTCGGCTGTCATCGAGATGTCTGGCAAGATTCTTAGGGCATCCATGACTAATTTAGCAAAGGTCCTGAGGCGCCAGTAATGGCAATGCAAGTGGTGCGGTCGTAAACATGACATGTTTTGTTGACATTATTTTCCGTCCTTCCGCCCAGACCGGATTCCCCAGCAGGAACGACAGTCCAAGCTGCGAGTACTCCCGGGTTGACTTTGACAGTGACGAGGACTTCACCACGTTCTTTAATTGTACGTATTGCACTTTAAAAGGATGCATAGTTTAAAATGTCTGTCGTCTTTTACCGTTACTCAGACGAAAGCTCCCTTTATTGAATTTCACATTCTGCACTCCATCCACATGTAAAAGATTTGCCTACTAGCTAGAATTAAAACGATGCCCTTTTTCACGGTCCGCTCTGGTGGCCTCAGGTTTCCGAGCACAGCAAGGCGAGGTGGTGAGAAACGCGTGTCGCATTGTTCCACTCGAGGCCTTCCAGATGGCAGGAGAGTGGTTACAGTACCAGCTCAACAGTCCCATCGACACCGGGAACGCCACAGGTACTGTAGCAGTCAACGTCGTGTTGTCAATAAGGGATCCTGTGTCTAAGTGAGATCTGTACGCTATGTTCCCCACGTTGGTTTATACCTCTATGAAGGTGTGTAACACTTAACTTCAATCGTGAAGCAAACTAGCAATGCGCTTCGCTCTCACACAAGCCTAGTGAGCTCACATACGCCGTAGCTGTACAGTATACGCTCATCAAAAGGCACATTTACCTTTTTAGTGTGAATCAAACATTAAACCACGCTGTTCCTGCTTAGGCGAGGGCTTGTGCAACATCAGCTCCCCTTCAGTCCTTCAGTGGGAGGCCATGACGGCCTTCACAGAATGTGTAATCTCTCAGCTGGTGAAGCACCTGCCTGAGGAGGTACCTACCTACAACACTGCTCATCAGTCATCAGTACATCAGTAACCATAGTGATTATACTAAAGCCCTGTCCACCCCACGTCCCTCTCTCTCTCGCTGTGTAGAAGTTGCCCGTGGACCAGGGCATTGAACTCCTGCAGACCGCGCTCAACTACGAAACGAAAGACCCGCTCATCCTGTCCTGTATCCTCACGCAAGTCTCCAGCCTCTTCCCATTTGTCATGCAAAGACCTCACATGCTGCCCCAGGTCCTTCATAAGGTCAGCCAAGAGAGAGAGAGACATGCTGTGGTCAGATCTGTGATGTACAGTGGCCTGGTTAAAACCATCCTGATGTTGCTAGATGGCCACCTCTCAATTGGAAACTGGTCACTTGTGTAGGCAGCGACCAATCAGTGTCCAGGTAGTTCAGTAGTTTCTGACAGCAGCGTGTTCAGAAAAGTATCCCTTCACTTCTGCTAATGATATATAATGGTGATTATAATATAAAATTATGATTATATAAATTATTGTATTGATCATTATTATTCATAATATAATCTATTGGCACTGCTGGGATCACTGTTTTCAAGTGAGGGTTTTTAGACGGAGCTTGCCATATCAGGACATTTTTAACCAGGCTTGATGTACAGTACCATGGACGTATATCGAACCATATTTGCATAGATTCACACTGATTCCATATTTTGTTCACCCATCACCAGGTGTATAGCACAATCACATTTGATGTTCAGGACAACAAGGTGAGTTGTTGCAGACCACAAGCTATCTGCTGTTCTAGGCTAACCACACCGAATGAATCACCCACATTGCACCCATCCACAGGGCCCCCGCACCCGCGCTGTAAAAGGCTTGAGGCGACACGGCTGCTCGGCCCTCATCAGGATGTGCCGAGACTTCCCGCAATTCATGCTGGTAGGTCAAGCTCTCTGTTTCGGTCGGTTGACCCCGCAGACGATGTTCTCGCGTAGCCGGCTTGCGTTAACAGTCCGTGCAACACCGCAGACTCATTTCTGACTTATTCCATTGCCTGTTATTAATTGTCTGTCTTCCTTTCGCTCGCTAGCCGTGTTTTGACATGCTCTACAGCCACGTGAAGAGGCTCTCCAACGAGACGTCCATGTCCCAGATGGAGAAGTGTTCCATGCTGGAGTCCCTGGTGCTCATCAGCAACCAGTTCAAAGACTACGCCAGGCAGAAGGCCTTCCTGGAGGAGCTCATGGCGCCTACGGTCGCCCAGTGGACCTCAGCGGAGATGCAGCGGTCGGTGTCTTGCTGCCGTTGTGTGTGCCGGGCCCGTCTGTATGACTTGATACGTTCTGACGTCCGTGTCTTGTGTGCAGTGTCCTCTGGGACCCTGCCGTGTTCCTGGCCTTCGTCGGCGTAGATCAGGTGCCCAGCGAGCACGGCAACGACACAGACGCAGCGTCCATCAACAGGGCCCAGGTACAGTGAGGAATGGCTGCGCTCCGTGAGCACACGCGCACAGCGCTTCAACGCTATTCACTAATTGTTCCCCATCTTCCGTGTGGTTTGTCCAGTTGAGTCTCTGCTTGCACACCATGTTGGGCATGGTGAAGAGGGCGCGCTGGCCGGCAGACCCAGAGGAGGCCAAGGCTGGGGGCTTCGTAATGGGCTACACCTCGGCCGGAGCTCCCATCCTCAGGAACCCCTGCGCCGCACAGATCCTTGCTCTGCTGCCTAATCTCCTGGCCCTTATCAGGTGCGCGCGCGCTTCCGCAACACCTTGCCCTGTCCTACTTGACACGGTCACGCTTATTCTCTCCAGTTTTCTCTGACTGCCGTAGAACTCACAACAGCCTGTTCGTGCCGGAGAACATGTCTCGCCTCAGCGAAACCTTCTCCAAAGCCTACGACATGCTGGATACCGAGAAGAACATCGTCCTTGGTGAGTCAGGCGTCTCTCGTTTTAGTAAAGGCTACATTTGTTGCATTGCCAAGTGTTAAGGCGTGGGTGTACAACTAAATAAGTGTACTGCCACATTGTTTCCCGTGAACAATATCAGTGTACCTTGAGAGATTCGCTGGAAATAATACATTTTGATATGCTCAGAACACTTATTTGTGAGCTTCGTAGGACGTCCTTTGCCGTTTGTAGTGGGCTTCAGCCTGTCGCACATGCGCTGTCAACGCGCACTTAGTTGTCCACATCTTGGAGGTACGCGGACTGTGCGTCACGATATTTACATCTTGTACACCATCTGCAGACCCCTGCAGACGCAGAAAGTGTATCTGGGTCTTTAATCTAAGAGCACTGTGTACTGCTGAAAGCCATTTAACACCATGCCTTCTTCACTGTAGGTCTCCCTCAGCCTGTGACTGACATCTGTGACTCTCCTGTGTATAAAACAAACTTGGAGCGCATGCAAGGGTTTTTCTGCACGTTGTATGACAACTGGTAAGGGGCAAAAGGCTTTGCTTGGCAAATGGTGAAAAGTCCTGGTTCAAACCATCCTGATTTTGCAAACTCTGCCTGATGTGATTTGTGTCTTGTTGGTGTGGTCCAAATGTCTTGCTAATAATTTGACACCTATTGGCACTTCCTGGATGACATTAAAGCTAATGAGTTCCCCCTGCCTCTGTCAACTCCATAAAGGAGGCTATTGATTTTCATTATATCTCTCTCTTTCTATAGTTTCCTCATCCTGGGGAATGCAGGCCTGTACCTCCAACAGGACTTCTACACCATCGAGGGCTTGGCTGAGAAATTAGTCGACTCTGCCTTTTTCTCTCTTGACCACGTGCCTGACCACAGACTCCGACCTATGATTCATATCCATTTATACTGGTGTATTGAATTGTGTGCGTGACCACTTCCATTCTATAGCTCAGTATTATATTGTGCTGCATGGAAGACTATGCTTTGGAATCGGCCACAGCTTGATTGCTTGCTCTACGAACAAATATGATCCTCGGTACTGAAATGACTGCTTATTGTATTATATCTAATGCGAGAGAGATTCATGATTTGGTACTTAATTACCTTCACCTGTTATTAGAGGGAAATAATGAAGTTCCTTGAGAAGTGCTACTCTGCTGCTATGTTATTATCTTAACCTGTTGAACGGGTGTTTATGAAGCAGCTGGTACAATCCTGTCCCCAAGAGTACTACGAGACTCTACTCTGCCCCCTGCTGGGCACCCTGTTCACCTACATGCTGCAGGTCAGAAGCTCTACACATGGCAATACTGTTGCAGCTCATCGAGGGCAGTGTTTTAACAGGGCTTCTTGTTTCTCCACGGCAGAGACTCAGTGTCAAGTGGCAGGTCATCAACCAGAGGAGTTCTATTAAGTAAGTGACTTTTGCTTTGATTACAGGGGGGCTTTATTGAAAGAGCATGCTGAACGCTAATGCGAACAGGGTTTCCAGCCTATAATCTCGAGGAAATACATTTAGCTGAGAGCAGTTGTCGAGCAGAGCCAGGCTAACATTTGTGTAGATTAAACGGAAAGTATGCACAGGAGGTTGTGAGCCAATTGTGGTATGAGGAGTCCTCATTGTGTCTGTGTTTAGTGGGGAGGACGATGAGGAGCTGGAGGAGTGTCAGGACAACCAGGTGACCCAGGAGATGTTGGAGGAACAGCTGCTACGCCTGGTCACAAGAGATCTGCTGGACCTTCTCTGTACGTATCAGGGAGTGGACAGTCTAGTGACCTCTAGTGACCAGTGTCTTGTTAACGGCCATTACACATACATACATACATTATTTTGGGTATGCAACACCCTTGATGAATCGTGCATAAATGCATGCCAATGATTTGGAGTTCCTAGCATTTATACATGTGCGGTAATTACCACGTTAACCTTATGGAAAAGCATAAAATGACATAATTCTTTATTTAAAAGATGATGTATTTATTTTTATAGTATCTATTTATAGTGGTTATCACGACCTGTTAATACAGTAAAACATTTTGGACAGGTCATCAGTGCAATGCAACATTGTGATAGGTGTATATTAAGATATACAAGGTAAATGCCTAAATATTTTCCTGTTAATGAAAACGAGCACAGGTGTGCAACCCCCATTCTTGTGTGTGCGCTGCACGCAGTACCACACACCTGAACCTATTTGTGGTTATGAAGTCCTTCTAAAAATGTGAAGTACTGGGCTCGGCTGACTTTCATAACAGCAGGTTATGTGGGTGATCAATGGACAATTTGTCTAGTGAAAAGGTACCACACTGCTCTGTAATGTCCTCATCAGCTTTTACAGCTAAATGTAAAGAGAGCTCTTTTTACAAGGAGACCTAACCTCTTAACATCTTCTTTTGTTCTTTTTTCTTTTTTTAAGTGGCGAGCTGCATTAACCGAAAAGTGCCTGAACCAGCGGGGAATAAGGAAGAAGTGGATGGTAAGGGTACAAAGAGGTTTCCGTGCAACGGCTTGTTTTCATGTCTTGGTGTGCTTCTTACTTGAATGCCTGCTCGTAGATGAAGAGATGATGGCGGTGTCCACTCCGGCTGTGACCCCTGGCCAGCCTGCAGATGAGCTGACGGAGCTGGGCAAGTGCATGTTGAAACACGAGGTCAGCGTGCGACACACGTCAATGTCAATGCCACGAAGCTAAACGGCACGAGTTCTGACCTCTCTTCTTCCTGTCCAGGACATTTATATGAACCTGTTGACTATCACCTTCGTCTGTCTGTCTTGGAAAGACACCGGTAACTGTCACCGCACCTCGTCCATGTTGTGCTGGAACCTTCTGAGACAGGTAACGCCTTCCTGGTCAGACCCATTCGTTTTATTAAAGGTATAGTTGGCAATTGTAACCTAATCCACTTTTTCACGAAAGTGTCTCCTCGCATTTCGCTACCTTATCGTTCTGTGTGCGTGCTGAAAAAATAGCCCTGGCTCTGTAAATAGACGAACACGGCTCACATAAACAATGAACCTGGCTTTGCAATGAGTTTCCAGTTTGTGGGGCGGAGCTTTTTAGGGAGCACCTTATGGTGTCGATTGGAGCAACAGCCTTCTTGTTTGTTATCTTGTTGTGCTATGAGTGAAATATTTTTAAAGTTACTTAAAATAATTACATAACCTGCTGTTATGTAATTATATTTCTGTTTAATTGTATTAAGACTAGGAATGTTTCAGCATCCAGGTTGTTCATAGGTTACACACACCTGTACAATAATCCTAATAATATAATCATAGCGTGGTTATATCGACAGCCATGGTTTGATGCAAGCTTAGCACTTGTTTTTGTTTTGGTGTGCCCAGGTCGTGGGCAATAACCTCCTTCCCGAGGCCGTGACGTGGTTCTTCACCAGTGTTCTGAGGGGCCTGCAGATGCACGGTCAGCATGAGGTCTGCAACTCCACCCTCTCCCAGCTGGCCATGGCCATTTATGAGAACCTGGTGAGAAGACAGTAACTAATGTTCCTGTAACCTCCAGCCTAGTTACTGTAACTAGGCTGTACAAAACAGCGTAGCACCAAAGATCTTACAATTCTACAAATGTGTCAATTGTTCCTTGCTCTCAATGCCAACAACTTCCTTGTGCTTTAATTACTTTGGGTTATTATAATTGTGTAATTGTGTGTCATATAATCAAAGGCTTGTTAAAAAAAAAAAAAAAAAAATATATATATATATATATATATATATATATATATATATTTATAAAAA
>JAODLL010073232.1:0-16401 GCA_026546735.1 Forbesichthys agassizii | reverse complement strand
AGAGATAGGGGGGGAGAGAGAGAGAGAGAGAGAGAGAGAGAGAGAGATAGGGGGGGAGAGAGAAAGAGAGAGAGAGAGAGATAGGGGGGAGAGAGAGAGAGAGAGAGAGAGAGAGAGATAGGGGGGAGAGAGAGAGAGAGAGAGAGGAATGCAGCTGTCAGTCTCAGTGAGTGGCCCAGTACTCAGACCTACTATGAGAGACTGAATAATAACTGTGTTCTCATCCTCCTTCACCGCCAGGCCCTCCGACGGCGCCACGCAACGTGATCTCGGCAATCAACGAGACGTCGGTCATCCTGGACTGGAACTGGCCGGAGGACACGGGCGGTCGCCGCGACGTCACCTTCGCCGTGGTGTGCAAGCGCTGTCGCCGCGGCAACGGCGCCGGCGCCCAGCGATGCGAGCCGTGCCGGAGCAACGTGCGCTTCCTGCCGCGGGCGGCGGAGCTCCGGAACACCACGGTGTCCGTGACAGACCTGCTGGCGCACACCAACTACACCTTTGAGATCGAGGCGCTCAACGGAGTGTCGGCGCTGGCGCCTGCGCTCAGACAGTATGCTGCCGTCACCATCACCACCAACCAGGCTGGTGAGGACATGGGAGAGATGGACGGACTGACAGACATAGGAGAGATGGACAGACTGACATATGACAGATGTACAGATGGACAGATGGACATAGGAGAGATGGACAGACTGACATAGGAGAGATGGACAGACTTGACTGACTCTTACTCTGTCTGACTCATAAATTGACAGACAGACAGACTCATAAATAGACAGACAGACAGACAGACAGACAGATAGGAGAGATGGACAGACTGACTCATAATTAGACAGACAGACAGACAGAGGGGGCAGAGGCAGATCTATCTATCTGTCTGTCTGTCTGTCTGTCTGTCTGTCTGTCTGTCACACATGCATGCACGCACACACACACACACACAAAGGCAGATGTCAATGTCTAACCCACACATACAGTTCATGGGTTCTACACACATGCAGCCCAACATTAATTGTGGGACATTTACAAGACAAACCCAGGCTGCTATTCGCTTGTTTAACGACCAGGATCGGATGTCTTCCTCCTCACAATAAAACACACACACAACCTTATAGTTTTAACAGACACGAAGACGTGCTCCCAAACTCCCATCGTTCTCTTATACAGTTATCTTTCTCTGCTCCATCGCTCCCATGGAGGAATGAAGAGAAATTCCAGCAGACAAATCGATCCGGCTGTGGTTGAACGCTCCAAACCTCAGAAATCCAGCGAGGCTCGGAACGGGGAATGCGGTGTGGCCTCGCTTAAATGTGTTCACGTGGGCTGTTGATATTCTTACTTCAGCATCGCTGTCTGTCAATCTGACTGCTTGCCTGTCTATACACACACACACACACACACACACACACACACACACACACACACTGTCCTTTACATGAACACAGCTGGACTATATTAGAGGTGAGAGGGGCAAAAGTAACCTTCTTAAAGTGGCAGTACACTGCGTTTATATCTGTCTAGTCTTCTAGACGTTGTTGAGCTGCATGTCTATAGCTTGGTGTTAATTCTAGAGGGCCTGTCGACCGTAAGAGCACTGTGTGTGATCAGAATAGCGAAGACCATCTTTAATGTTTTATAGCGGTGGAGATTATCACACATGATGGAGAGTCTTGCTTCCTTATCTCACGTTTAAAGACTACCCCCTCCCCTCTCTCTCTCTCTTTCTGTCTCACTCTCTCTCTCTCTCTGTCTCTCCTTCCCTGTCAAAACAAATATCATAGCCTTCAGCTGCACACTGTCCATCAACCGTGACATTAGTTTACAAGGATTAGGGATGTCTTGGCCCCACCCTAAAGTACTACACACAACATAACATGCACACACACGCACACACACACACACCCGTGTGCATAGACAGTACACGCAAAAGCACACACCCACACCCGTGCGCATATACAGTAGACGCAAAAGCATGCACACACACACACACACAGATGTCAGAGCTGTCATTCACATTACCCAACTGTATTGTGAATTACTGGTATATGGCTGCTCAACCGACTAAATAAAAAATGTATTTTCCCCACCTTTTAAAGATGTAAAAATTGTGAAAATCATTGTATTACCTTAGTTTAATGTCATTTCATTGTAGGTTATTACTGCTATGGTAGGTTTTCGCATAAAAAAGTAGTACCACGTCCACTGGTGTACAGATTATCTATGCTAGCGCCGGTAACTAGCTTGCTAATCAACTAATGTTAAGGTGGTACTGGTACATTGATCTAAAGTTAAGGTGGTACTGGTACATTGATCTAACAGATTTGTGCATGAAAATCCTGCATTTGGTCATGTTTCGATTCATTGCTAGTAGGCGTACAGTACTGTAGATTGATTGATACGTCAATTTGAAATTATGAACGCAGTGTGTTTTCAGTCTTCCCATCAGATAACAACTGTTTTGTGTTTTCAGTCTCCACATCAGATACTGGTAAATAACAACCGTCATTGTGATATGGTAACATTATTGCCAATGCCATAATGTAGTAGACTTATAAATATAAACGTCAAAAAGATGCCTATATAGCCCACGCAACAGATCATCATGGCATTATGGAAATGTAAAAGCCGGTAACGATTAAGCAATCGACTACAGCACGGTCTGGTTCTGGGAAATGTTGTCCCATTTCGTAAGGGAATATTTCAACTCTTGCCCCTTGTATCTTAGTTCCAAGGGGCAAGGGGTATCTCCTCCCCTTGTCTATCATCTCCCTTCCTTTACAGTCAGCATATCAGTGCTAGAATGTTAGTGTTTTTCCTCAGCATATCCTTGTGAGAGTATATGGAGGAGAGGAGAGACTATTGCAGACCTTTATATTGCATATACTGTACAGAATAAAGTGCATAGTACTGTACCACATCCTCTGTATCAGCGTATGTCTTACTCTATTTGCACAATACGTGCAGTACTGTACTGTACATGTTACAGATTGATACTTCCTAATTAAAAGTCCCCATTAGATTAAAAACACAAACGGCAAACAACAGGCGAAGTACAGTAGCAGCCATTAAGTACCAACAAGCGGTACCTCTACAAGAGAGAGGCAAATACAGCCAACACACAGGAGAAGTAATGGAACAGGAAACACACATGGCGAGGAGCCGGCCAGCTCGGAGGTGGAGCTGTATTAAACGCTGTCAGTCACCACTGCTGTAAAAAAGACCACAAAGACAATAAAGGAAAGGTGTGTGTGGGGTGGGGGGGGCAAAGGAAAGGCGAGGAGAGGAGAGGTGGAAAGTGTCTAGGAACATATTCAGCCCATCTGGAGTCATTACGCTGAAGAGGAACAAAAATAACATACGTGCTTTTAGCTCTTAGGGATGTACGCACAGGCGCGCACACACACATGCACGCGCGCAAACACACACGCACACTATACATAACCGCTATATAATCACAATGGAGAAAGGCTTGAACATTTCAAAGACAAACTTGTTGTTTCCTGTGGTCTAATAAAATTAAAAGTGCAGGCCTCAGATGGTGACTGGCCCCCTGAGCTGCCTAGCAATTAGAGAGCAGTAAAATTGGAAAATAATAAAGTGAATAAAGGAGGGCGAGAGAGAGAGAGAGAAAGAGAGAGAGAGGCAGGCAAGGAAGGATGATGGGGGGGGGGTTGGGGATTTCAGCCAGATTGGGACCATGTGAATTCCCCCGGGGCAAGGCAGTGCTTTGACCAGAGAGAAAAGAGTGAGTGTGTGTGTGCGTGCTTGTGTTGGGTGGGGGTGGTGACAAGGGATCAAGGAGATAGCAAGGAGATGAGGACACAAGCCGAGAAGGAGAGTGGGAAAAAGGCACAATGGTGAAGTAGATAAGGCCAGCTGCAGACATGGAGAGAGGGGCACAACTAGATAGATGGAGTGACAGGGAGGCAGCAAGACACCCAGGAAGGGAGACAGACGCAGGAAGCACAGGGGGTGAAGGAGAGAGGGAGAGAGAGGGAGAGAGGGGGAGACAGGGGGCAGCTGGAATGTCGTAGGACTGCTGAATCTGACTGTCTGTGTTTCGTTAAGACAAAACCACAGTTTCTGGTGGACAGGAGATATGTTGAAATACATCAGCATCTGCTATGTCTGTCCATCTGTGTGTGTGTGTGTGTTAGGGATTGTGTTTAGCTCAGTGTTGGTGGATGGATGGATGTAACAGCCTCCCCACCTGTTATGTGGTCCACTGGGTAACAAAGTGAATTAGGTCAACAGGAAGAGCTGACAATCAACAGGATACACAAAGTACCACATCAGGAAGTGAACTTCCTCTGAACCTTCATATAAAGGATCTGTTTCTCTCTCTCCCTCTCTCCCTCTCTCCCTATTGCCCACCTCAATCGGTCTCTCTCCCACCTTCCCGTGCAAATGAATGTCCCATTTCATATTTAGAAATGTGCTTTATTAACATGACCAGCTAACCAGTATTGCAAAGGTATTACAAAATTAGAATATAAAAGAGAACAATGTTAGTTCAATTGTGGAATTTTGTAATAGAGGCTACATTCAACACACCAGGTACTAATTAGAGCAAATATTGAATAGCTTCAAATCACTATTTGCCTGGGTTGATGGTAGAATTAAATCAATGGAAAAATGTGTATTTATTTGAGTATTTATTTTACTTTGCTAATATTACATTATCTCTCTCTCTCTCTCTCTCTCTCTCTCTCTCTCTCTCTCTCTCTCTCTCTCTCTCTCCCTCCCCCTTCCCGTAGCTCCGTCTCCTGTATCCGTGATAAGGAAGGATCGGACATCTAGGAATAGCATCTCCTTGTCCTGGCTGGAGCCAGAGAGACCCAACGGTATCATCCTCGACTACGAGGTCAAATACTATGAAAAGGTCAGTCAGTAGAAGGAAGAGCTTTTGAGCAAGTCAGTGCATAATGCTTTGCTTCCAGAGAGCAGCATTATGTAAGTAAG
This sequence comes from Forbesichthys agassizii, assembly GCA_026546735.1. Taxonomy (NCBI): domain Eukaryota; kingdom Metazoa; phylum Chordata; class Actinopteri; order Percopsiformes; family Amblyopsidae; genus Forbesichthys; species Forbesichthys agassizii. The sequence continues at coordinate 11,436 of JAODLL010073232.1, read as the reverse complement.
CATATTAGCATGGTTTTCCTTCCCTCCTGTATTACCACTTTCTTTTAAAACAACGTTTTCTTGATGCTATTAAAATGCTTTGCAGAACAAGTCGATTTTGCTTGGAGAACAAGCGAGATAATCTCACCCCGTAGGCAGATTACCTCGCTTGCTTTAAGAAAGATTACATTTTAAGAGTCAATGTCTTGTTAAATGACGCAGGAATCAATATTTTTTCGTCTGTGCTCTCTCTCTCTCTTTCTCTCTTCCTCTCTCTCTATCTCTCTCTTTCGTGCTTGTCTCTCTACGCTCTGTCTTAATGGAGACTAGTTTTATGGCTGACAGCAAATGTGCCTATAGGGTTCTCTTTGCGTGTCTATGAGGAAAATTAGTGCAGAATGAATTACACTGGCTTCCAGCACCAACACTGTGTAACGCAGAGAGCTATGGCTGACATTTGATGGTGAAATTACCCATTGATGCTAGTTTAATCACTCTGACACAAGCTGCGTGCGTGCGAGCGTGCGTGCGTGCGTACAAGTGTGTGGGACAATGTGTGTATGTGTCCCAAATCACCGTTTCTTGAATGCCAGTGCAGGCCCCTAATCCCTTGATTAGTAGGCAGGGGGATCCTCCCTCTTGTCTAAATGCTGGTCCCAGGTCAGCAGACCTTCACCTAACGTGTTAAAATACGGCTGCGGCATGCAGAGAGGAGCTGTTAATGACGTCTAGCATTGTTGGTTTCGTACAGTGGGTGAACACCTGCAGCACAGCATACACACATGCACACAGACAATGATGCAAATTTAAAAGCTGAGAAATCACTGGAGCACTGCACTGATCTCTCCATTTGTTTGGGAATCAGCCCAGGCACATACCAACCGCCGACAAAGGGCTCTGCCATGTGGAAGAATGATTTAAGACCTCCAGTGGGACCCCCCATGTTTGTTGTGGGCCTTCACCCAGCTTCAGACAGTCCACTTACGACCCCTGGCTGGTGGAGGCCGGGGGCAAGGGGAGAATCCCCTGGGCGAGAGAGAGAGAGAGAGAGAGAGAGAGAGAGAGGGAGAGAGAGATGTGTGTCTGTGTGTAGAAATAGCCAATGACATTGAAAGGGAGAGATATTGCTGTAAAGGGAGATGTGTTTACACCTCTGGCCTCGGCACAGCTGCCTCCCAATGCGTTTATTTACAGCGTTCCAAAACAAAGAGCACACTTTGTTTTAGCGTGTAGTCACGCACAGCACACACACTATATGATGCTGGGCTGTCAGCCACTACTTACTGGACAATACCGTGTCTAGCACACCATCCTCATAGCTTTTCGTCCTGTACTGTATGGAGTTACAGGCCAGCTCTGAGATTTCTTATGTATGATCTTCTTATTAAAATAATACATGTGTTAAATTCAGTAATATACTGGAATGTTTTTAAAAGCTTGGCGTTTTTTGTCATGTTCTATTCTTAATAAAACACATTATTTCAAGTTCAGTGCAAGCACTGATTGTGGTGTATCTCCCAAATATCCGAGATGAAGAGAACACTCAAAGTGTACCTGCACCCCAGACCTGAGCCTGACTCCACTTTGAAAAATGTGACAAGTAGCTGGGGGAGAGGCGGGTCTGAGAGAGGGACCCCATATTAACATGTACGTTAACATTTAAGTTTATGACGTATGAGCTTGCTAAGTGTCCCCCTGACAACCAGCCAGGTCCTGCTGTGATTTTTACCAGTTATGACGTGTAGTTCTGTTTTCAGCCCATAAAATGCAGATTAAAAATAATAAAAATGAAAAAAAAAAGATCAATATTAGCACCAGCATTGATGTGTCTCATCACAGATCAACCAGTTTACTTAGTTTATAGCTCAAAAAACACATTTTAGAGTGCAGTTGAATCTGGTGAAAGTCCCAGACTATATATAATACTGCTTTCCTGTGCTAAAATCATGGCTAAAAGGCACAGCGTCACAGATAAGGCACATCCAAATGCATTTAGGAAAAAGTGAACGTGGGAATACACTTTCCTGATTGTTTGTGAGTGTTTTATCGACACAATCTCAAGGCACAGTAAAGAGACGTTTGAATTTGGCCTGTTTATTTATACGTGACTCTAAGATGGAAGGAATTCTGTCTCAAAGGTCCTTTGTATTTACAAAGCTTCCTTTTCTCCTCCTGTACATCTCCTTTGTGTGTGCGCATGCTGAATAGGCTGTAATCCAACACAGCTCTGTTTACACTGTCAGAACAACGCCGCACGGAGGCCGTATTAAATTCTACCGGTATTCTGCGCACACACAAACACACACACACAGACACACGGAACTGCCATTAGAACCTAGATTGTACACACAGACCCATACAGAAAAGGCATTCACACTCAGACACACCTGTGTGTGATTTTCTGGGGATCACATGCTGTCCTGAGCTATACAGTGACAAACTGTCAGTAGATTTATGGATGTGATGAATAGGCATTCCAGTTTGAGGGTAGGGTATCACTTACCTTATTTCTCTTTCACACACGCACGCACACGAACACGCACACACACACACACACACACACATGACTCATCTTCATCATTGGGGCCAGAATATGGCACAATATTCTGTATACCGTGTGCCAGTGTATTAGCCATGTGTGTTTATGCTCCATGGTGTTTATACTACAGTAAAGGGCGACTGGATTTTGAACGTGGTTGGCTCTAGGTATTTGTTTGATAAGCCTGTCTAAGTTTACACAACATGTAAATTATTTTCAAAATGCTGTAGTTGTTACGATTAAGCTCAACCAAGCTCTTCTTTCATCAGTTCAACTTCATGTGAATCGGATGAATTAATTGTGCTGAACATGAACAGCATTGCTGTTGACGTGTCTACTTTCTCTTTATTCTTCTTTATTTGATTTATGCATCTATGTAAAATCAGACCATCTGCGATATAGTTGGCAATTTCATTCTAATGATTTCAAATGCTTCAGGAGTATGCTGAAAAATATGCAGTTGATCTACAATTAATTTACGGAATACAGACAGGGAAGTTATTGTAACATTACCTCATCCATACATCTTGCAAGACAGCTGCTGTTTTGACTGAACTGCCGCTCTCTTCGAGTCTCACTGGACACCAAGTGTGGAGGTAGTGCGACGAGGCAAAGATAGATTATGGGAAATGTAGTCTAATACTTTTTACACACCACTCCTTGGGGTGCCTTTAATTCATTCAGCTTCTACATTATGAGTAGCCTTTTAACGTTTGTTTTTTCTTCGGTGCCCATTAGCTTTTTCGTATTTATTTGGTTTTGATTACCGTATGTGTTTAATATCAAACCTCCCTCTGAATCTAGTCTGACAACACTTGACAATTATAACCCCCACATCTCACACACACACACACACACACACACACACACACACACACCACCACACACCTCCACACACACACACGCACGCACGCTCACACACACACACACACACAAGCACACACAAACACGTCAGAAATAGCTTTGGCTTAGCTTCCATGGTGCAATCACAATCCAATAACTATCATCTCATTGACAGCCTTGGCATGGCATTTGATGAAGCACTCTTCATAAAGTATGGTATGTAAGCAGGCCACACCAGGAACCACATTCCCTCTATTAAACGCTAGTCTCCTCCCTTATCTACCGCCTATACCGCTCCCACGAGGTGGAAAATGCCAGTGCCATACCAGCCTATACGCATGAGAGGGGAGGGTTCTTTATGACTATCTGTGCTACTCTTCATCTTCTCCTCTTCATCGCATATGTCCCTTCACATATGGAGCCAATGAGCTGCGTGGAGGCAGTGTGTAAATTCTTATTAGCAGGGATCAGGAGGGGAGACCATGTGAAATAAAAAAGGCATAATTCATCAGAATGGGTAGTAAGCATGCCGTTTGGCGTGTGTGTGTGTGTGTGCGTGAGCGTGTATAAACACACTGTCATTTATTGCGTGTAATTTATTGTATGCTATTGTTTTTTTATTATTACTGTGTGTTTAAATGTTAGCTTTATCAACCTTGGCTGGTGTCACATTTTACAGTAATACTGTTCCCCAGGATATGCACTCTATTGAGCCATTACAATAACTAGACCATCATTTCTCCACAGTGTGGGGGGTTATGAATGTCTATATATATATATAAAGTATATAAAGTATGTGGCTCAGTGTGGCTCAGTGCTGTTGTTTGCTCACCTATCCCCCACACCCCCATCTCTCTCTCTCTCTCTCTCTCTCTCTCTCTCTCTCTCTCTCTCTCTCTCTCTCTCTCTGTGGTCCCCACTGTGTCGTAGCAGGAGCAGGAAACCAGCTACACAATACTGCGGGCCAAGGGCTGCAACGTGACCATCACGGGGCTGAAGGCCGACACCGTCTACCTCCTGCAGATCAGGGCGCGCACGGCCGCAGGATATGGGGCCAGCAGTCGGAGCTTTGAGTTCGAGACCAGCCCTGACTGTGAGTTTGACACGGGCACTGTGACCCTTTAGGGCGGGGCTTGTGAAAGGGGTCGTTTATTTATTTACACAAGATGAGAATGTTTTTGTAAATTATATATACAAACACATTTTAACAACTACATCACATGATTTTAATCACAGGTAATTGAATGCTAATATATTTCTAATATTATTTGCATACATTTAAATTTATAAATTAAATGTTTGTAGTTTATTAGTATTGTTATACATATAAGGTTAATCTTCTGCTGTTATGAGAAGTCTTTTTATAACTGCATCTTCCTCGCAAGCTTCATTGCAAGCTTCTTTCTGTGGGTTGTGGCTCAAATCAAAAGCACTGCTTTAGGCCATTTGAAAGAACTTTAAATGTTTTATTGGCATCTGTTTTGTCAATGTCGGCCAAGAGAGTGTGAAAGCACTGATATCTAAACCTTGAAGCAGAATACATATTTTATTATTTATTTGTTGATGGCAATGGCATGTACAGTATGAATTAAAGGTATAGTCAGCTATTGCAAGCTATTTGTAAGATAATACACTTTTTTTGTCAAATTCACCAAATATCTCCTCACATTTCGCTAGCTGGTACTACTACACAGCCTTGGCTCAGACAAAGTGGCAAACACTGCTCAAAACAACCATGCTGCTTCGCAATGTGTTTCAATGTGCCGGAGTTTGTTTTGATTTGAGAATCAATAATAACCCTGTCTTTAATGTTGACGGCCTTGACACTCTGGGAAGAGTAAAACATTTGTTTGTGCAAAATCTGAATTCAGAACTGAACACAGGTGAAGCATATAGTGTTGATTAGGGGTCCATTCCTCCTTAATATACAGTAGCCAAATCTAGTGAGGCAAGTGCAACCTATACTGTACAGTATATAACATGTTTCAGTTATCAGTCTGTCTGTCTGTCTGTCTGTCTGTCTGACTTTCTCTCTGTGTGTGTGTGTGTGTGTGTGTGTGTGTGTGTGTGTGCTTCGGCTTGGCCTTGGGTTTTCCAGCAGCCTTCTCTATGTCAGGAGAAAACAGTCAGGTGGTTCTGATCGCCATCTCCTCGGCGGTGGCCATCATCCTGCTCACCGTGCTCCTCTACGTACTGGTCAGCAGGTATGTCCGCATAGCATCAGGGCTGTCCAAACCAATCACACGGCTAATTTGGCTTGATGTCCCGCCTCTAGCAAACGCTACAGCTCTAATGTCATATATCAATTTACACATTGTGTTTGTCATAGTTACAGTTTATTTTGTGTGCATGTGTGTGTGTGTACATTCCCATGCCGCCATGCTCTTTTCTATTTACCCTGGTAGTAGATGTATTGCTTTACCCTCCCTCGCTGCATTTGAAGAGAAAAACTAAAAGCAGTGCGTGTGCGTGTGTGTGTGTGTGTGTGTGTGTGTGTGTGTGCGCGGTTTGGCAGTCCTCACTACTCAGTGAGAGTATAAATCCATGGCTCGTTATAAGACTCACTGATCCTCCCCTGGCTTATAACAGAGGAAAGCAAACTGGATTACAGACACACACACACACACACACACAGTTCTCACTGCTCTCCTTGCGTCAGGGCGAGTGAGTGGAGTCTTGTAGGGAAATGTGGCATTACTTGTGACCTATCTTTGTTTAAATTGGCAGGTTTTGTTGCCACAGCAAATCCAAACATCCCGATGAGAAAAGACTGCACTTTGGCAACGGTCACTGTAAGTAGTGGACTCTGGCTCCCTCCCGGCCTATCGCACATTGTCCTGTCTTTACTCTACCAATCTGTGCCATAGATAACTACCATTGCCATTGACACGGCTCACTTTAACCCCCGTCTCCCACCTTCCGTTATTTCTTGCTCTATCTCTCTTTGCAACCCCTCGTTTATTCTAATATGAGCTTCTGGGAACCGAGTGAGAGATGGCGACGCCATATTACACACGCTGACAGCATCCTTGATTCACTGTAGTCTCCATCACATCATTTTACAGCAGCCTTGATGTGCTGGGGTCTCGCTTCACTTAGAAACACAGGGGGACTCGTTGTGTTCGCTGCTCTCAGCTGCCTCACACACAGTCTCGCAGAGCCCTCCTTTACTTGCTTAAAGTCTGGGACACAGACTTGGCTAACTGGTTAAAATAAACTGAAAGGCTGAAATTGCACTAGCGTTGTTGTGCCAGAATCATGTTTACGTGAGTGACAGTGCTACTGAAACAGCCAATGAAAATCTACTACGCCTGATAGTGCCGACATAGTCTTACGGCGTCTACCTTTAAAGTCTAGGACAGCGCTGGCTAACTGCGTCAAGAGAGAGGTATTTTGATTGACATGCACGACGACCAACTACGTAACCTTAGAATGAGGAATTCATTGGAAAACTAAACGTTGCACTGGAAATTGCAGCTATGTACTTGTGAGTGACAATGCTAACATCCAAAGTAAATGGACAGTATCACTTCCAGAAAGTCGGTGTTAAGTTTAAACAGTATATGTACCAGACGTTCAAGCACAAATTGCCTATGTGTGACAAAGTGCTGATGAACGGCAGAGGCTGAGACTACCTCATACCTGACCTCTCCTCGCCCACTTAGGCATTAGTCGTCTTTAATTACATACATATATTTGTATAACCCCAGGATGTTTTAAAGTTATCCCTGCTTGAGGTAATGGCCGTGTCTTTTCCAGTGCGTCTGCCGGGCATCAGAACTTATGTGGACCCTCACACCTATGAGGACCCCAGCCAGGCTGTGCATGAATTCGCCAAGGAGCTGGATGCCTCCTGTATTGCCATTGACAAAGTGGTGGGGGCTGGTAAGAGATCCATTGCGCACACACATTACATAATACAACCTACAGTATAGTATTATAATTCAAATGTACAGATATATTTATAAAACTGACCCAAACTCTGGGAATTTTTGATTTTCATTTTAGGAAAACACACTAAGAAAACACACAGAACGTATCCTACTGTATAATGTATCCCCACAACAAGTAGCAAAAACAAGCAACTGTACAGTATACAAACTTACAAGCAATATATCTAAAGTCAAACAATGAATCTGAAAACAGGAGAAAAATACACAGAAAATATAGTGACCCCATATATTGTCCCGAATACACGCACAGTAGCGCTGATTCAACGTAAAGCATATCCTGAATTCACTTATACAAACACTACACATGCAAACACACTTAACGGAATAGGTATATTGCTGTTACTACAGTAGCTGTAGCCAAAAGCTATTACAATCAGGTGTGTGCCATATAACACACAGCTGGAAATGAGAAATCATTTAGCAGCCCAGCTTGAGGTCCCATCTCACCGCCACACCTCCTAGACACCCGGGCATTTAGGTTTGTAGGGAGGGAGGGAGGGAGGGATGAAAAGGTGCATGGGCAGAGAGAGAGAACTCACTCCTGCCTACTGTATCTCTCAATTCTCCTCTCCTCTCCCCTCTCCCCCACTCTCCCTGATGTCCAGAGCAGTGCCCGTATTGTGTGAGTTATGGTGAGTGCAGGCAGAGGAGACCGAGGCTGCAGCCCCACAGTCCATAACAGCACAATGGTCTCCACACCACACCATAAAGCTGTCAGTGTCTAATACCCCGGCTTGCATAGCGTTGACATCGCACCAGACTACAGAGTCAGTGGGCCAGTAGTATTTCTCCTAGCGCGGCGCTAAGACAAAGTATATTCATGTGTATATTAAGCGTTTGCTGAAGTACAGGCTTAGCAGAAGCATAGGCAACAGCCTTCCTTTACTGTTGCTCAACTGTAGCTGCTTCTGTAACGGTTTGTGCATTTATTTGACACCAGAAATGTGTGGGGTTATTTTCATTGAGCTATAGTGTATGTATCTCTCTGTATAGGTGTGTAAATGTCACTGTGAGTCATATGATGTAGCGGACACCTACATCAAAATAATATATCCTGTATGTTGACTTTCTTTAGAAGCAGCACATATGTATTTTGCAAGCGCTGCCATAGATATGCCCAGTGTACTGCATACCTACTTCAATCGTGGCCATCTGCGCAAATGCAATTTAGCTGTGTAAATTGTCTCGGGCTGCATAGGGGACACAAGACAATGTACAATATACCTCTTCCTCTAAGGCCTGTCTGAAGGCCTGAATCCCATCTGTCTTCATTAACCATGTTCACAAGACTTTGATCCTGTCGCCAAGTGGTGATTGCAAGACAGAACACATGCCCCCTTCACCACCGCCACCCTTTCTTAAATAGGTCAGACCCTTTCTTAACATCAAAGTGTGGATACATAGCTACACGCAACGTGGCTAAAGGGGTTTTGGTGCTTGCAATCAAGCCTTATTAGAACTGGGATCTTCTTTCTAGGAGTGACCACATAAAAACTAAAGGTGTGTCCACTAGCTACAGCCAGATGCTCGGGGCCCATGCAAGGCCTTTGCAGAGCTCAACGGGTATGCCCTAGTAGTTAAGACGGGTTGCAATTATTTAAGTTGTTCCAGATCCGTTGTGTTCCAGATCCGTTGTGTTCCAGATCCGTTGTGTTAAGGTTTGACCCACGTTGTTGGCCCTTATCCCACGATGCAGTGACTGCAGTCAGACTAGAACCAGGAAGAGAAACGGGAAGAGGAATGAACCTGAAGGCTGGAGGTGTTGAAAGGGCCGTTGAACCACTCTCGTATACATATACATTATGGAATGACTGAGATATTTATATGCAGCTCATCCTATCCACTCTTGCCAAGTCACTATGGCCAGCTGGACGCTGGCTGAGAACTGCCTTTGAAGTGGTCAGACTGCCCTGAAGGCCTACCCTGGAAGAACATACGCACGCGCACACATACACACATATATCCCATAACCATCTAGGAATGATAATTGGTTCCTCCCAGCGCCCGTGTTATGCTGAGTCATAGTGGTTTATAATACAGACCTGGAAAGTTGAAAGGTCAACAAATTGTAGCGTGGACACGGGTGGAGAGAGCCTGGGATCCTGCATGCCTCGATTAGTCTTCTACCGTGGATATTTGATTCATTGCAGATCCCTCGCCAACACTAATAAGTAGATTTGCGCAATTAATGTCTGTTGACTTTAGATGAGGAGTGATGAATAGGTGATAAGATACATATAATTGTGGAGCTTGAGTATTAATAGCTATAATCAAGACATGGAAAAATTCCCTAAAAGCAATAAACTAATTATTGGCTCCTGAAAACATGAAGGGAAATGTATGTTTGATTTCCATTAACATTTCTGCAATGTTTTGATCATTTTTCATAAATGTTGTTAAGGCGTTTAAGGTTTCAGGACATTTTTAATGTGTTTTTAACATTTGGGTCTTTAGGTGAGTTTGGTGAGGTGTGCAGCGGTCGTCTGAAGCTGCCCAGTAAGAAAGAGATATGTGTGGCCATTAAGACTCTCAAGGTCGGTTACACAGACAAACAGAGGCGGGACTTCCTGGCTGAGGCGTCAATCATGGGGCAGTTTGATCACCCCAACATCATCAGACTGGAAGGAGTTGTCACGCGCAGTAAGTTCTGCTAACTCACTGTTTAACTTTGATGATCTGCTAAATACAATATCATTTCCATAAAGGAAAATAATCACACTATCTAAATAAATAAATGTAATTAAAATATAACATTTAACATTTGTATTGATAATTATGTTGACTGTATATATTGTCAGTATATTAATATAATGTGTTTTTTATAATATATTGATTCAACGGTGATATTGAACAATAGTTTCTACCTAATACTTAAATAATATGTTCTTTTAATAATACTTTAAATACTAATATAACCTTGCCATGTTACCTTGTGGTTTTGAGAAAGAGGAAGAAGCCGAGATATGGTTTCCATTCACATTCCATTACGAGAATGTCTCTCCTGGGAGTCATTTACTGATTCCAGATTCCAGAATCTGACAAATGGCTCCGAGGTGCCTGACACCTTCCTGAAAGTGTACAGGACTTTTATTGAGTTGCCGTGGTGTAAATCTCTTCAGATCAATGTGTTCTGATCAAAGGCTTTGTCCAGAGTCAGCATGAATCCATAAATCCATATCTGTATCTCTCTCCCCGTTGGGCTATAGCTATCATTAGCACGCAGAGCCTCACTCGCTAAAGTTAACGATTTGAAGAAATGGAAGTATAATGAGTCTCAACTTTGTCGCTCAGTGCTGGCTGTGCCCTTAGTGTCACTCTTTGTGGTGCTGAGTGTGTTAAGCAGCTCTGCCACCAGGATACACCTTTGTGTTCCCTGTTACCGTAGTCTCAATGTAAAGAGCTTTCACTTCACGTGTGTGCATATATAATGTTTCCACAAATTAGCCATATCTCCAAAATCAGAATACTGAAAATACATGATTACTTCTCAACTTCAGGCTAGTGAATAGGCTAAAGATGCCTATTATAGCTACTGTTCTTTTAATATAGTTTGGCCTTCTATTTTTCATTGTGTAGTGTGGCATTGTTCTTAATGCTATGCAGTTTTTATTTGAAACGCATAATGCAGAGCCGCTCTAAAAAAAATAACATTAAATGAAATAAAGGTTTCCGACTCTCTCTTTGACCAGGCCTTGAACACAGTCCATTCATAAGGGAGTGTGTTATAGCTAGAGAATTATTGTAATCCATCATCACATTGAGATTGTGCAGTGTTTGTCTATTGAGTGCTTCTGCCCTCTCAGACTCATCCTCTGCCCAGCTAGTGAGGAGGAATGCTATCCGGAGCCACAGAGGACTGATTCATATATGTTTTACACTGATGTAGGGAAGGTCAAAATACTGTATGTTTTGATCGTAGCGTGTGTGAATGCGTGTATCCTTTTGCCGTTCCTGATCTGCAGCATGAGAGCAAGGCGTTTTTTTAAGAGCTACATTTGATATGCTCTCTCTCTCTCTCTCTCTCTCTCTCTCTTTCTCTCTCTCTCTCTCTCTCTCTCTCTCTCTCTCTCTCACACACACACACACACACAGCTGTAGGGTGATTTATTATTAGACACCTAT
>JAODLL010073221.1:0-16402 GCA_026546735.1 Forbesichthys agassizii | reverse complement strand
GAGTGTGAGAGAGAGAGAGAGAGAGAGAGAGAGAGAGAGAGAGAGAGAGAGAGAGAGAGAGAGATTAATTAGCAGCATATAAATGAGAATGAGCATCCACATTGGGCTAAACACATTTTCATGGAGGTTAATGAGAATAAAGTAGGCATGAACACACACACACACACACACACACACACACACACACACTATAACAGTATATCCTTGGCTCTCTGACAAAAGCCAAAACTTAGACATAAAAAATGCCTCCAGATACAAATGATAAGTGTGATAGAGAGAGAGGGAGGGAGGGAGGTAGACCGAGAGAGATATAGAGAGAGAGAGAGATGGAGAGAGAAAGAGAGAGGAAAAATAAAAGAGAGAGAGAGCACTTACAGTGCAGCCCACAGCCATCTCAACTCAAATGGCTCCTTAGGGGATCAGTAAAGCGGAACAATCGATATCTAACAATAGACAGCTAAAAAGAACGGCACAAGAATACGGGCGATGTCCTTTCCATGATCTAACTTAAATCGTTTCCTTTCAAACTAATAACAGATTGCTTCACTCATTTACGGATTCCGAGACGCAGGTAATGAGACAGGTGCCCTTATACCTTTAATGACTGCCTCCGCACAATGGCTCAGAAAGCCGTTCCACCCCCTTCATTTATCTTGCAATAACCACAGTCACACCGAAGCATGGAATGCATTATCCCAGAATCCAATCAAAGCACTCATAAAGGAGGTGATCTGACCAGATGTTTACATGGATTTGTGTAATTGGAAGTGAGCTCTGTTTTTTGATACACACAGTAACGACTCGCTTGTCTTCAATGCTAATTGGTAGTCTGGAAAGTGATATAATGAACACGCGGACCGCACAGGAGCGGGAGAAGGGTAGGTGCATCGCAATTCCACTCTTAATTGCGAGAACAAAGCACATTGGCCATATTGAACTTAATGTACATCTGTGGGTGTTTGATGTTGATTGAAAAACGTTGCAGTCTGTCATGCATCATAGACATTCACTAATTGAATGTCTCCACCAATATTATATTATTTTAACTTGGAGCCAATTAACAATGACACTATCTGGTGCTTCCAGTGAGGTTGTTGAATGTGGTCATTCATTTTTATGTTGTGGACTGAGCATCTATATAACCAAGGATGTTATGTGAGAAGTTGGGTCTTTTGTTTTCCTCAAAGAAAATAATCTTGTGTTCTCTACTCCAAAGTGATGTCATGAAGTCATGCATTTCCCATAGTAAACATCCAGCCTACATCTCCTACATGACCCAATGGTATGTTGGAGTGTGGGTAGGCTAGAAAAACTCCCATCTGAAATGTCATGAATTTGATTGCAACATGTTTACCTGTGCGCATCATTAATAGTATTGTACCCAAATCTAAATATGTTATTCGAGATAGCAAAAATAATGCGATGGAAACTAATATTAAATCTATCCAAATTTGGTCATTGTTTTTTGTTTTAGCAAATCATTAAATAGTGATGCATGTAGTCGTAGAGGAGGGTCCACTGTGGTCTGGTAAGGACTGTATTAGGTATCTGGTTCTGGACTGTTATGCAGTGTCTCGCTCTCAGGGCGTCGGTAAGAACGCACGAGTCTCTGGTACAATATAGGATATTTAATTAAGCAAGGTGGTGGAATGCAGAAAACCAATCAGGTTTATCTTCAGTGTAAGTGGTCTGGAAACAAACGATGAGTAACAGTCATCAGTCCTTATTACTATGTTTCCACTAATTCTATTCATTCTAATGCAGAATATGTCGGTTAATCTACATCAAAAGTATATAGTAATACACATATACACACACATATACATATGCTGTGTTGTTAGTGTAGTAGCTGAACAACATGCATACATGCATAACACATGGATATATACAATGTGCATAGGCTTTATACCCCCCCACACACACAGGATAAGCAGGTTAACCAACAACATACATTAAGTGCTGCATAGTACTATGGATAAATAATACAGGCCCAGGCATGTGCATAACACACATGCAATGTACACAAGCAGATTCACAAATAATACAAATGCGCATAAATGCCCCGTGCGTACACACACGCACAAACACCATGCCGCCGCAGCGTGGCTAAATCGCCTAGCACGTGGTTATCGCTGCTGCTGAAGCTATGGTTAGCCGGCGCAGCTAACTACGACCGTCGGGGGCTAAGCGGAGCCGATAGCTATTTATAACATGAAGCTTTCGGCTCAAATAGCGTGCTATGCACATCATATCCCTATTCCCTATTAGACAATACAACATGCAACACAACAGACAACGTATTGCTACAATTGCACTTGTAGTCAAGAACGCACATACATGCTTCGACTGCCCTCTACTCTGGCTTCTGCGGTGTATCCAGCGTAACCCATAAACCTCGCCCCTATGCTGGGTACGTAGTGACATCAACTAAGATTAAACAACCACTAGAAAATACCAAATACTCTAATAATGATGCTACTATCAAATTATAGGTTAACACGGACATAATTTATGAACATTTATTACAATAGCAGTTAGAACAGTTTTAGTGCTCTACAGCACCGACAGAGTAGCCTACCATCATCTGAACAGATGAAACATATATAGCAGTAAAACACAAATGATCACGATGTTGTTGTTAATCCTTGTAAAGTCGCTCAATCCATTGCCCAACCTTGTTTTGTAAACTGGCGTTCGTTCAGTCCACTGTTATCCACGTTCATCGAATAAAATTGTTTTGTTATGACGTTATTTTAAAGAAAGCAAAGTATTTCTAAGGAGGGTTTTGGAGTCCAGAGGATTAAAACTACATTTGCCTGATCTAATGTGACTTCCGGTATAAACAAAGATATTTGTGTGGCTAAACAAATACAGATTCAGATAATGACATCTCTGCACACACATATTTCTTAAGCAAGATGCTTCACACTTAATATTTCTATCTATTTTGTATCACCTTTTAATACTGTAGGTTAATGTAACTTTTCAAGACTGGCTGACTCACATCTCAGAAAGCCTCCACCCAAGCCCTGGAGACATGGCTGTAACTATACTTGTGGTGCCAAACTTGTCACCACAACACAGTTTTGACAATTTTCCACTGAAGAAGGAGACTCTTCTTTGTTTTGTTGTGAGATGACAAACAGTATGAACCCATCATGGTACTACATGCAAATATATGCAAATCACAAGAGAACACAATCTGGTCAGTTACTGTATTGGCTTACATTAAGCACTGCAATTTGTATTTTTTGTTTATTGTTTATAAACCATGTGTACTCCTGGATAATAGAGGGCATTTCCACACAATAAAACGTAACACTAATGCCTATTTTTGCTTGCCATAGAGCAGGGGTAGGGAACCCTGGTCCTGGAGAGCCGCAGCCCTGCATGTTTTAGATGTCTCCCTGCTCCAACACATCTGATTCTAAATAAAAATAAATAAATAAATAAATAAATAATAGATACATAGTATTATAGTATTACACTATTATCTTTAAATCAGGCAATGTTAGAGGACTGCTATGCTCGTATGAATTCATATGATTAACATATTACAAACTCTGGCCCAGCATCAGCATAGAACTTCATATCGCCCATGCATATCTATAAACCGCTTTGGACGTAAGGTCAGCTCTGGGCAATTATGTAGTTATTTCTGCTTGGTCAAGCAATTTGGATTTTAATCTCATGGCTGTTATCTCAAAATCCACTTTGTAAAGTATGCACCCAGTCAACGGAACGCTTATTCCCGCCCCCGCCTGCAAAACCATAATCTTATGGAGAAAAGATCGGTCTGGCCTCACACACAATAGAGATCAGGAAGGGAAGGAACGAGAATATTCAGATACCAGCACATGTATAATAATACAATTTAAATAAACAACAGCAAAAAGAAAAAAACATAAAAAACACATGGATAAATGCATGGCACCCAATGTCAGAGTTTCATCACTCAACACTTGTCTTATCATCCACGTCTCATTAAAGAGCACTTTAGAGATGGGCTAAATCACCGCTGCTTAAAATGGGAAAACAATTAGTGTCAGAAACAATCATTCTCATCCTACCCTGACTTTCAGAAGAACCATTAGCTCACATTGCTTTACATTCTGCAGATGATTGAGGGGAAACTAGAGCTGTAAACACTGTCGGGTAAACAAAAGGAACATGCCAACAAGAACAAGATGGACCCTCTGTTGAAGATATTGTACCCATCTGCTCTGTTTTTCAGTCACTAAGGAAAGGATATATGTGTGTGTGTGTGCCTGTTCCTCATTTGACAGCTTCAGCATTGAATAGCTGCATACATTGCTGAGAACACTTCAAGGATATTGTGTATATGTGTTGTAAACATGCCCTTGCAATGCCAAAAAACGATTTGATTTTGGTGTTAAGAAAAAGCTTTTTTTATTGTCATACTACAGTAAATGAGTGAAGGATAGAATATGATTATTTCAGTTTCAAGACTTGCCTCAAGACCCATCTGTTCAGACATGTCTTCCCACAGAACGATATGTGTCCTGAATAATGCCACTCCTCTATGCTGCCTGAGGTTTATTGTTTATTTTTTTGTATTTCTGTTTGCTTTCTTGTACAGTATCATTCAGTGCAAAATGGGCATGTTCAAATTGTATCTATTATTATTATTATTATTATTATTATTATTATTATTATTATTAATAGTAGTAGTATTACCATTAGAATGTAACAGAAAACATTTATGACAATTGTTACCTAATGCAGAACTATATTGACAATTATATTTATTACAAGGTTATCACATTTGCATAGCAGTGTAATGGCATATCAAGTCACTTTGATTTGCTAAATCAAATCATAGTCATTTCTTCCATAGTTTACTAACCCTCAAGAATCTACTAGGAAATTAATAGGTTTAATTCTTCGTCATTTCAAGAATGATGACACCTACAAGAGATTGCATGGATTGAACCAGTGGCGTGGCATAGGGAATATTTTTGAGGAAACAAAGTAAGACAATAATGATAAAGTCTGAATATGTGTCAAAACTGCCCATTGCTCGTTTATTTATATTTCCAAAGCAGTTTTTCATACAATTAATCCAAGTTGTGAGTATCTTCACGTCCATTGTGCCTGCTCACTGTCTTCATGGGGAAGGACAGAGCCGCAGGATGCTGTCTTCCTCTAGATAGTATTGACTAATCACAGTTTGACGCGCGACCTGGCGCTAGCCTGATTTGATTGGTTAATCTTTTTAAAAAATTCACTAAGGGATGTAAACTTGCCGATTGACTTCAGTAGGTGTGCTATATCGTGTTTCACCACACATTCACCATACATTTTGAATGGCACTGTTTTACTCGTTGTAGGATTGGTAGGCTACCCTGAAAAATGAGGAAGAGAGATCACACTAATATTGTGTTGTTGCTGCAATGAAACAACACATAATTAACAAAACTTTTAATCAAAATTATGATAAAAATGGCAACTACAGTCTAAAACATTTTTTTAAATGGAGAACACACCACTGGATGGAACACCCCTCCAAGATGACCATTTGGCATGTTATATCAGGGATTAGGGACCCCTTTCCCAGTATATTTTATCACTCTATTCTTTGGTTTTCCACATGTTGAGCCTAGTGTATAATATATACTGTTGTCAAGCTTGTCAAAAACTTTCAAACTCATAGCTGGGAGCTCACCAGGTATTACCAGCCTTGGCAACGCTTGCAAGTTTACTGCGGTTGAAATGCAGCAATCCCACATTTGAGAATACACTCCTACAATACTGCATAGCAGACACATAAACTGCTTCAAAGAAACATATACTGCCCCCTTGAGAAATGTACCGATAGTAGCAAACCAGCAAGACATTTGAGCACACGAGCAGAAACTAAATACACAGTAAGAAAATAAACTCACATCACCTGTGCCTGCTGAAATCCCTTGGGGGGAGGTGTACAGTATGTTTGCGTAGCAGACAGGCAGTTGGATCATTTGTATCACTTTATACTATGAAGCCTCAAAACCTAGACATTCCTTTTTCTTGTCATCCATTTTCCCATGGTACTGCATACGTAACATTCTGAATCTGCCTTTCACAATGTGCTTTGGAATATGGCTTTGAAAAGGCCTTGGGATCTTTATTGACTTGTATAACAGTCAAATGGGCCAGTACACAGTTTGTCGCATTATACGGTCATAAGCAGGGCCAGACGTGGATTGGAGGCTCATCACACATGCAGAAATAGAGTGCCGAAGTCACTTCGGAAATATGGGACCTTAGTTTGGAAAGAATATGTATGATAGTCAATGGCGAGAATAACATGACACGAGGTACACATATGATGTTTGACTATTCAAAAAATAATTGTTCAAATCAAGAACGTGGAAGTTTGTTGTGAAACTGTAATCTTTAGTTTTGTGTGTAATCGCTCAGTAAACTACAGCTTTTGTCTTGCACAACACACGTCATCAAAACAATGCTATTCGGCTTGTGGCGCAAAAATGTCATGACACTTACGCGACACAGAGTTTGTAGTCTTACTAATTACATATTTTCACAGGCTTTTATTTCAACAAATACATGACAAACTTTCTTGACTCACGTGTCACAAAGCAAACGGGATCTAAAAATAATGTTATTCTCGCCCTTGACTACCAAACATGTTTTTTCCAAACTAAGGTCCCATAATGCGAAAGTGACTTTGGCTCTCTATTCCCTCAAATGCTGCCCGACGTCTTACAGTAATAGCTGAAGCTGGATGTTGTATGTGATTCTACAGAAAGTCCAAACAGTTGGACAGGGCACATGCGGTTCATGCTCATTCAAATGCACCGCCGTAAGCAGAGTGGTTTCTTTCAGCACTGTGCGGTTGTATTTTTCCAGTAAAGACTTGGCTGTTGCACTTAGCAGGGCAGAGATGGTCTGATAGAATTTGACAAAAGGTATGTTTGATTTAGGCCAAATAAGCAGCGAAACTGAAAATGGCATATGAGCGCGTGCACGGGTCGTGTTTAGTAAGTGCAGTGTGTGCATTCAGTGTGTATGTGCACTTGTGAATAACTTTGTGTAGTTCTCTGCCCATATTGTTCAGTCTACTCTAGAGTGTGTGTGTGTGTGTATGCAATAGTGACATATTGTAGAGTAATCTAATGCACAAATGCTCACTATACCCTGAATCTAAGCTAAAAAGGTTTTATCAAGGATTTTGTTTTGTTTTGTTTTATTTTGAAAAGTAATGAATTCTTTCTAAGGTTTTTCTGTGAGTTCTCTGAGATATTCTTAAAAAAGCACTTCATATGAAAAATGGCTAACACAGCAGATGATGAATCTTTTGGGCATCTAATTAACCCGCCAACACATGGCCTTACTATATATACTCAGAATTGGTCTCTAAGGAAACAAAGCTGCATAGTGTAAAATGCACAGGGGAACCCTCAGGGCCATCAAGGTATTCAGTGAACATAATATATATTGTATTGATTTATAAACTAAACAATCAAATATTTTTTATTCTGAGTTACAGTGTAACTTTAGTATGCAGAAGACTGTTGAATAAAGATTAAACTGAATATCAGTGGACTAAATATACCATTTTATACCATTATTTTTGTGTGAAATGGAGATATATTGCGTGATGAGGACCTGGGATCAATTTAATTTCGAGAATTCCTTTTCCACCGACTAACACCAGTACGGCTAGTACAACAGCTAGGCTAGCTTAATAGTTGTACCGGGCCGGGTATTGCTGGAGTGGGATGGCTATAGTTTACTTTTCAACTTGGATGAACTTGTTTTGGTCAGTAGACTATCCAGTCTTACGTTACATAACTTTGTTGAAAGCAGCTGTAAAACACCTGCACATATACCTTGGCTGCATGCATGCGTCACAAAGAAGACATTGGGCTGCCACGATAAGAGCAGTGCAGCGAGTGAAATTAATCTTGTTTTCAACATTGCATTATAAAGTAAGTGTTTTTGGACATTTTAGAGCATTGTGTTAACTGACTATTTTCAAACTTGTTTGTTCCCAAATGGTTTGTGCACTCTTCTGTCTACATTGAGATGTGTAAATCTAAAGAGAAGGATATGAAATTGTTTCAGAAATTGCAGAGACAATGGTCAAGCTCTAAAGCTATGGACGAGGATACGGTTAAGCCCAGCGCCTATTAGGTGTCGGAGACCCAGAGGCACGCACCGATTACGCACCCATCCAGTATACGTGCTGTGTTCTTATTCAGGTGTGAGAGGTAAGGACCACCCACACGAGACTACTGGTTCTTAGACGTTAGTTAATAATTTAAGATGCTTTGTCCGTTTGGTAAGATTGCTTGTTGGATGTGGAAACCTAAGTCAGATCTAGCTTTTTGATTACAGTGTTTACAATATTTTGTCCTGTCATTGAGAAACTGATTATTTAACCTCCAAACAATGTTGGCTAGATAAATAAAATTTCACTTACCATGAATACACATTTGTCATGAATGTGCTTTGTTTAGATGCAGTTAAACCTGTGCAGGTTTTCACATAGCTGATCTGCCTGTAAATTGCCACACAAATTGACATTACAAATCACATCTGCTCAAAAAGCCTAGTGATCCTAAATTGCCACACCAGTGGTATTCCCATACACAGTAGTTCAATATAGTTACGAGTTACGACTGGTGGAAGTCCTTCTCTCTGTTGTTACAGCCAAGGATGAAGAACGGATGTGTTCATAAACATCGTCTGTCTGTTACCACAGAGTGGTTCTTTGTGTCTGCACTCGGCAGGCGTCTCTTCTGCGCTGTTTATCTCTGGCCCTCATAGTGTTCACACACACACACACACACACACACACCAGAGAAACCACTTGCAAGCATGCATGTAAGTGCATGTGCATGTATCTAAGTGGTCCGTGCACACACGCATGCCCACATAATCAAATACAAACAAACAAGATAGATAGAACCCTGCAAGTCAAAACACACAAATCCAAAAATCAAAACAATGCAACACACACACACACACACACACACACACACACATAACGGCACATCACACATTCTCCAGCCCCCAGTGAATGAGTTGTCACAATCCGTTCCTGGTCGTGCGCAGGGGAGGACATTCCATTCCCTGCATCTTAATCACCTCATTCGCCCACTAGCACCGTGCCCACACTCGAGCCAACTACCAGCCCCTTCCTGCCTCTGCACCCTCTCCTCAACCTCCCACAGGAGAGGGCTGAGCCCTGGGTCCAACAGCCTATAATCAGATAGCTAGTCATTATGACACCAGAAACACTATGCCCAGAACCAAGACTAAGCCTCGCTTGATCCCTTGTCTGGTCGGTCGAGTCAACGCGCACGCTTTTTGACATTGATAGGCAGCAGTTCCCTTTTATTTCTTTTGACGTTTTGACTGCTGCCGGCATTAGTAGCACTACAGCCGCAGACGGAGATTAAGTCGCGTAGGGGTAATGATATACTCGACGATGGAAACCATCAATCACGGGAGATTTTACATGTGACGTAGGGATTAGTGGGGTGAAGCAGATGGTCAACGCTTCAGCTGTATGTTGTTGTTTTTATTTTACATTTGACCCTGTTTAGGACGTCCTTATCTGCATTTCACACAAGCCTAACAGTAATAAACGAGCCACAGAATTGTAGAAGTGTATCCACAATGTTTAACACCTACACGTGCCCATTAATTACGTTGTAAATGCATGTTAAACTGAACAATATTTTACAGCACGTTGTTCTAGTTGTATAGCTTATATAGTGGGTTTTAAGTGTGGTCAGGTGGGTTGTCAGAAGGGACACATTTGGCAAACATAATTTATCCAAGCCTGCTCTCAATGAAAAGAATCAGAGTTAAACAAGGCAGTGAAGTTTGGCCTCCGGTGGAACATCATTTCAGGACTGTAATCATCTCCGACCTATCCTCCCACACCCAGTCAGTTAAGGTACATAAAAACAAACGCCAAATAACACAGAACGATTGGCTTGAAGGGAGGAAAGGCCCATTCAAAATGAAGTGATGTGGAAACTTTAAAGCTCAGCTTAGCCTGGTTTACAGATCTACAGTATACGACAAGATGAACACGGGCATATGATGGAACAGGGAGCCATTTTGATCCATACTGATACAGCCTTCCATTTTACAGCTGGTGAAACGGGGCTTTGAAGTGATTTGGTGGCAGCCAGGCAGCACGGTGGTCAGGCAGTGGGACAGAAAGCAGTGCGCCACTTAGGTCCTGTCAGTAATGTTCCTTACAAATTCAGCCCACTCCTCTCTCACAATGGCCGGGCTATAGGCCACTCTCTCTATCTCTCTCTCTCTCTCTCTCGCAAACACACACACAGTACACATGCACGTCGCCGTACAGGCTGCTACAGGGGAAGATTGAAGTGGCAGGAGGTTTGTGACAGATAGCAGAGACGTGACAAGTAGTGTGTGTGTGTGTGTGTGTGTGTGTGTTGGAGGGGGGTTCAAGACAGTTAAAGGAGAGATCAAACGTGCACAGTGCATTTTCTGTATGCGCACATCGACTGTAGTGTAAACCTGCATGCGTGTTTTGCCCCAGGTTTGACAGTGACTTCAGTTGCACAGCATAATCGTGCTTGGATTCAAAGCGGCTGATCGGTAAGGTGCACGCTCACGTGCACGGGGACCCCCTGGAGTCTCCATGCATACGGGCGCGGTGCAGGCACCCTGCTTGCAATAGAGTGGACCATGAAGGAAAAGTTGGCAAATATGAAAGAAAGCACAGGAGACAGATGGGGAAGCTTTTCAATAGCACTCCCCCCCACCAGGTAGTCACAGCTCTATTCTATCTCTGTCATGCCTGTTGGACTGACTGAGTCTACAACGCACAAAGAGCTTCCATTCCTTGTGCCACTACATCAACCAAGAGACATTCTCTGAGCCAGTCGAGCATCTCCACCAAGAAAAAACAACAACCACAAACTGAAACGGAAAAACCCCAAACACAAACACTTGAGAAAAGAGTCACTTTTCAACCCTGGGTGTTACACGCAGTACGTGCCCGTGGATGAGTGGGCATGGTTTATTGCTGTCTGTATGGGCAGGGAGTGGGAAGTATGGTTCAATACATGATTACTTGTGTTTCCTATAAAGGAAGACGGGAGCAGAACAGGAGGACAATGGAGAACACACACAATGAAGGTACACACTGGGCCCTGCTGCTGTTAGCACAAAGTCATCTTGACTTACTTGGTGAATAAAACACGTCAGACACGGTCAAAGTCACGCTCATGCTATGTTGTCTTGATTCCATGTTACCGCACCATGCCCCATGTTGAGCTTGTACTGAACACACAACATAACTGGGCAGGCAATGGACTTGGACTCCACCTTCCCATGCAAAATGCATACGATGTCATGCTGAAGAAAGTGAGCAGTGCAGCAGGTGACACACACGGAACACCGTTTCCTTGGTTGTAGTGCGTGTGTGCGATTGTTGGTCACATAACAGATGGTTTTGACAAGAGCGGTTGCTGTTTTGTGATGGGAAAATGTGTAGGGACAGTGTGCAGTTATCATTAGGAGCATTGTACACAACCGGGTGGTAACACATATTTCTAGGTTCGATACCACAATAACCAATGTCTCCTCCATTTCGTCCTGCCTCGCTAAGAAAACGTCCAATTGCATCCCTGTGGGGTCAACCGCACTACACATCCTTGCTGTTGGTTGAGGCTGCAAATGCAGCGCACAAAGTTCTCCTGTGTTGAACTCTGGTCGAAAGGAATATGCAATTTTGCTTCGCCACAGGAAACAAAGGTTTTATTAGCTCCTTTGCACACATACTGTAGAATGGTCCTCGAAGTGAACGGACGCGCATATTGGCTTCTGTCAATTTCGCGCATGTGTGACCGTACTGTTGCTGTGGAGAATCATGAGCAGATTGGGAGACTTCACAAAGCATAGGTGAGAATGTGACACAGACATTCTCCATTTGGACAAAACTATTGTTGTCAGCTGTGACTGTCAAAACTACCCCAAGAGGCTGGACACTACTTTTGGAGACAGTAGGACCTGATTTCATCTATAGTAGATCATCTTTTTCTAATGTCACTACAGTATGTAGAGTTATAAGGTCAAGATGTCAGTGTTTCAGTTTGATCTGTCATTGCCTTGACACAGAACATATTAACTTAGTGTATGCGGGAAATTTAGATTAATTAGATGAATTAACCACAAAGCTTGTAATTAATTTGATAATTTTATTCAATCGCTTGACAGCCCTAATTGTATACTGTGTAAAAAAATAAAAAATAAAGGGCATAACTGTGGCCCAGTGGATAGCACTGTGGCCTCACAGCAAGAAGGTCCCGGGTTCGTACCCTGGTTGTCTTGGCCTCTGTGTGCATGTTCTCCCCGTGTCCGTGTGGGTTTCCTCCGGGTTCTCTGGTTTTCACCACTATGACACAACATGTTAGGTTCACTCTCCAGTCAGTGTCATGTGACCATTGCCACTGGCTTCCAACCAGGAGTTGGTCCCCGGGCGCTACACAGCGGCTGCCCACTTCACCATTGAGGGATGGGTTAGATGTAGAGGATGAATTTCACTACGCGTATGTGACAATAAAATCCTATTTACATATTTTAATTAAAAAACAGGAGAAAAAAAGGTTGAAAGTTATACAGGTAATAATGATAATGTTATCTACAATGAAAAAGAGTAAACAATGGCAGTGACTGACGGCATGTTGCGTACCAAATGGTGGAAGCAGCAAAGGTGTAATACATTTGCTATATTTTTGTTTACACACAACAGTGTTATAATATCAATCTGAAAAAATTTCAATACCACCGTCTTTATTTTCGTCAAGTCAACTTTGGCATAAAGAGACGCCAGAGTTTTAGAACGATGCCACAGTTTAGAACGCTGTTCTATTTCTTGAGCGTCAAGCCATAAACATTAATTAAATATCTGCAGATATTTGCGCTCCTTCGTCAATTTGTCTTTACGATTCGTACGTTGCATTCCTTGAAGCGGCGCCGAACACCTCCACCAGTGGGCGGTGGCCTTTAGAGTTGGTTCATTATATTCTAATGGCAGAGATGTGCTTCGTTTCCTGCACTTGAAGGATAGCACTTGGCAACAATGTCTAAGCCTTAAAATATATTGAAATGCCATTCATTTTAATTCCCCCCGTGTTCATCCAGAATTCCAGGAAGATGGCAAGAGGATTAAACTTTAAAGGACGGACTCAAGCTGTGACACACTTTTGGAGCACATTGTGCTCTACACTTAATTTTATTGTATTCTTTCAATTCAACTTTATTTTACCACCATGTAGTATGTGATTCTGTTGATTGACTTGTCTCTGCACAATGCTATGACCAACCATTCAGGCGTCTACGTATTTGATCAATAACTCTATACAACAACTATACTGTATGTCAAGCAGCAACATTAGGACCACACTAAACTTCAAAACGAGCATATGTTCAAGTGTGAAGTGTTACAATCACACCAGAAACAATGGGCAGTGCCACCTGTTATAATAAAGAGGGCATGCCTTTGGCCTTGAAGCCTACATTCTACTGGCACTGGGGTTGTTTGTCTACTTGACATACAGTACAGTAGGCGCATACAGTATTAATCAGATTCATGTTTTGCTAGTGATACTTTGGTATTCTACATAATAGGTTAGGTAGTGTGCTGACCCACTGTGCCATCCTGATAGGTCCCCCACTAGAAGCCTCTGATCTATCAAGTAATGACATACATGTTCAGTCAATAATGGCCTCATTGAGACACATGCAACTTCAAACACATTATTTTCTATGTCTATGTAACCGAGATTGGTGAAGGTCGAAAAAAATGTGATAATTCATCAATCATGTCTAATCTTTTCCACATTAGCTGTCAGTAAACACTGTGCAGGTCTTCATGTAGCTTGTCCTTTTTTCCATTCTTTACTGGGACAGTTCCAAGATATGAAATATAATCTGGGTGCCATGTGGTGCAGTAGTACATACTGGGATGCAAGCCTAGGAGTGGGCTGCTTCAACTCCATAGCAATAAACTCCCATATCCTCTTTATTACCTGCCATAAGACTCTAATGTCCATGCATGTGTTCAATTTCGTTAGGATTAATCCATGCGCAAAGACAGGTGCAGTGACTGGTGGCTTGCCTTCAGACCTTCCTTGGTTCCCGGCCTAAACAAAGACATGATGCTAATGAATTGTAGCCTGGAGTTTAGGAGGCCCAAGCCTATCTCACATGGGGTCAATACAGCGGTGATGTCTCGGTGATGGCCACGCCTGTTCAGTAATAAGATAGACATAGCTACAGCTGTAATTAGCTGGCGCAGCCAAGCGACAAGGGCAGGCCGGCCGGAATCGCTGACCGTGGAAAATTCAGAGAGGACAGTGGAAAATTGATCACGGAAAACCCTCTCCATCAGGCTCCTCGACTTATTATAACCAGCCAGGTTTATGGAATGACAGGCGGGCTAATTGGAAGGAAAGACGTATAATTGCAGAGGCCCTTTCTCTCTCGCAGCCACGGCTTTTAAATCCTAGCCATTCTCGAGCAAGGGGCGGCTTCTGAGAAGTAAAAGAACGGTAGAAGGACGACGGGGAGGAAGCATAATTTGCAGGAGCATTAATTTATCCTCCTTATCCAATATTCTCCCTGACAGCAGTACAGACTGGATGCCACCCGTAGCGCCAGCCGTGACGTGGGATGTGTCTCGGGGGCAGCGGGCACGTCCTCCACAGCGGCTGCAGTGTAGTTTGCACAGGTGTCGATGGAGTGAGCACAGGATCCAGGGCAAAGGTAGCGAATGAAGACGCGAGCGTCACCACTCGGCGGGACTGCCGGGAGGACAGCTGCGTGGCGTTTAGCCTAATTGGCACGGTGATTTCCATATAAACAAGCAACACATTGTTACAAACGACATGTTAAGTGGAAGAGCAGGACGTTAAAAAAAGGAGCATCATCAACCTAAATGCCTGTTGTATTCTCAGTGGGCCGGGGTGGTGGAGGTAGGGAGAGAGAGAGAGGAAGGGGGGATGTGGCCCAAACAAAGCAGAGAGGAGGATGGGAGGAGAACTGCAGGAAAGCAGGGGGGGGGGGATAATGGAGAGATCAAAGGGAGAAGGGATGAATGGAAGAGAGGTGGAGCGAAGGAGCTTCTTTGCACTAGAGCGTTGGCTCAACACTGACTTATGCTTGGACATGCATGAGGACACCTATGCGGACCTGGTCCTCTACATGTGTGCAAATAGCCTTGAACCCACTTCTTTCAGCTCAGCAGCTGCACAAATCACATTGAACTTCCCTCCACCGTCCTGCCCAAGTGATTCTTCCAACAGCATTGCCAACATTCATTCCCACTACAAATATTTGGACATGCTGTCATTTGTTAGCAGTTGCAATGACAGATAGCAAACGCTCTGTTACAAGTTATTATACTATACCAATTAATGATCCGCTTCCCTGAGCCCCCGACCAATCATCATTCAGGGGTGTATACTGTATGACCACTCATGGCAGGAATTTGTTACCTAATATGAATAAATATACCCAGGGCCACACAATGGAATGTCATTTTCACTCACCCATGTGATATATACAGCATGTAGCATACTAGCTGTGGGCAACATTTATAGCCTGACAAGCAGATGGGCCCTCACATATTCCATTTTGCTGTTACAGACCCGGCCCAGAAGTCATGACAGTAAATTCATTCTTTGAGCTCATGAAAAAAGATGCCTTAATACAGTGGTTCTCAAGAGACACTATACATATTGTTGCACTGCATGAAAAGCAAAAACAAAATTCAGACAGTAACACTTGCAAAGTATCTGATACAAAACCAACGCAGCATCAGGCAAAGCCTGGCTAATGCATGCACTGAAGTTGATGAATCCCTTCAGCTGGATTCATGGTGATTATTAAGAAGCTCTTTAATGTGCTCCATCCACTATCCACTCAGATAAGTCCCTACACAGATCCCATGACCAGAATTAAAAAACACAAATTCATCAGAGGTTCGGGCAGAAAAGGGACAGCTGCCATATGCAGATTATATTTATAAGGCACCAAACCCTTCTTTTTATAACTAATCACACAGAGAGCTCGTCACATACGCAGTTAAATCTACCTTGGAAGACCTTGGGCTATTTTACTGTCTTGTACTGAACTTGTTGGAGATTCGCATGAGCTTTGTAATGCAGCATATACAGCACAGTACTGTATGTTAAGGCAGAGGAGGAACCTCTGTGAATATGATATGGGAGAAAAGGGTGATAGAAAAAATAACAATTTTCAAAGTGTGAACTCGCACCATGTCTTCGCACCATGTTCTATGTCGTGTTGGGGGGGGGGGGGGGGGGGGGGGGGGGGGGGGGGGGGGGGGGGGGGGGGGGGGGGGGGGGGGGGGGGGGGG
>JAODLL010073210.1:0-16404 GCA_026546735.1 Forbesichthys agassizii | reverse complement strand
ATATGTAACACTCTGGGTGTCCTGCACCTGGACTATATGTAACACTCTGGGTGTCCTGCACCTGGACTATATGTAACACTCTGGGTGTCCTGCACCTGGACTATATGTAACACTCTGGGTGTCCTGCACCTGGACTATATGTAACACTCTGGGTGTCCTGCACCTGGACTATATGTAACACTCTGGGTGTCCTGCACCTGGACTATATGTAACCCTCTGGGTGTCCTGCACCTGGACTACATGTAACCCTCTGGGTGTCCTGCACCTGGACTGCATGTAACACTCTGGGTGTCCTGCACCTGGTCTATATGTAACACTCTGGGTGGGTTCATTCAGTAGTCAAATATGACACATTCAAGTAAAATTGTATCATATTATTGTTGGCTATAATGTTTATTGTTACTGTAATGCAGTACAGTACAATGTCAATAGTGTATCAATCAATTCAAGCTTCAATTCAAATCAATTCATGCTTCATGTCACTGGCTAGGCCACTTTCAACATTAGTGTTATTAGTTTAAGAATAGAATACAAACTTTAATACATTCTGGCTGATGCAAATTAAAAGGGGGGGATTTGTAGTTCTGCGGGCGCATTAACTCAAGTTACATTTAATTGCATAGCAGATATACATGTGGCAGCATCAAGAATATACTGTAGTTCATAAAATTGTATATGTTTGCATACATTTGAAAACTATAAGGTGATTTAATTTCATTGGTTCATTATTGGAAAATCCAATTGAGTTGAAATGGGATATATTTTATATCCAATAAAAACCACCAAAGAGGGTACCTCTTTAGTGGATACAGGCGGACAGCAGTTGAAAGTCATGGCTCTCTACTGACAGCTCAGAAGATGTTATACAACTTGCAAGTTCCCTTTTCCACAGACACTCCATCTTAATTTTAGCTTCACAACTCAGCTACTTCCAGCCGTGTAGCCCGGCTTGGGTTGCGAGTTCCCCCTCAGATGGAGGCCCAAGAACAACTTGTTGAACATAATTGGCTA
Organism: Forbesichthys agassizii; assembly: GCA_026546735.1. Lineage (NCBI taxonomy): Eukaryota > Metazoa > Chordata > Actinopteri > Percopsiformes > Amblyopsidae > Forbesichthys > Forbesichthys agassizii. Next base: position 15,393 of record JAODLL010073210.1, on the reverse strand, counting down.
CTGCCAGCCAAACTGTTTTGTCCCCATGTATCTATCCACACAAGTAGGGATGGTGATCACAGTAAAAATGACCAGTTAATGTATGCTGTACACATTTCTGAGACATTGTTGGTACTGTCTTGCAACAAACATTCAATAACTGGAAACATTGTGTTTACCATTACAAGCATGACAAATGTGCAGCACGTTTAAATCATAGCAGGTCATATCAAAATAAATGAGACATTAACACTGAAATGTCACTTCTGGGCCACTGTAGCAGTAATCAGCCCTGGCTGATTACAGCACCTACATCCACAGTATGGACATCCACTTTCACCTTGTTTTCACTGCAAATCAGGCTGCAAACGATGACTTGAACCAGCAGACATGGCTACATGAGTTAGCTTGAGGGGAGGGGGTGTAAAGTGGAGCAGCGTCCAGGCCCAAATGGTACAAACCCCTCACAGACAGTCTCTGCAGTGTCAACACAAACCAACATCGCTCCATGTGACCATGTAACTGCAATGTGGTGGACAACAGGAGAATGACCTCAATACGTCAATATTGTTCCATATAGGCCTATAGTCTTTCAATGGAAGCAACTGTTGGGATCGACACCCCACCCTCCCTTGTGCTACTGTTTAGTTCACATAGTTCAATAGACACACACAGCAAAACGTGACTTTTTCCACTATACACAACTTACTACATTTCCAGATATAAATAAAATAAACTACTAAATTGCAGACATTGTTTGGTGCTGAAATGTTCTACAATATATAAAGTTAAATTTGACATGTAAATGCATTACCCATTCAGCCAGAGACCTCGATCTGTCCTTGTCCTCTTACAGACAGAAACTCAGGCATATTGGAATAAATGTTATTAACAAAACAGACTAGCCAAAGGGAGAGATTAGTTAAAAGGTCAGCCGCCACAATGCTGGCATGATATCCCCCTGAAACAGAGCGAAGCACAGATGCAGCCTCACACCTACCTTGACAGAGGCACAGTGCTGGAGACCCTCGGCAAGACGCAGACTACAGCCGGAACGACGAATGTCCCCCTCTCGTCTTCCTCCCCCTCATGCCCCCCTCCTCCCCACCGGCATATATATCTCTTTGCTTTCCTCCCCTCTACACTTTTTTCTGTAGTCCGCGTCCCACTTTTCACCCCCACCCGTCAAGCCCCATCTGCTATACTCGAGGCAGGGGTTTTAGCGGCATTTTGAGGTGTCAACTTTTTACTTTCTTGGCCATGAGTCCATTATTAATCTAATGCAAAGAGGTCTGGCCCACAAAGAATACAAGAAAACCAGAGCATCAGTAACGAGACGCCAAAAAATAGAGGCTACGTTTTTTTTGCGCATACCTATGATACATGCATTGGCGACATCTAGTGGTAGCAAATGTTGGAACCTCGCCCTGAACTATGCGGTCTATACATGATAGAACTATATGCCATAGGCCTATAAATGCAGCCTGGTTAAGACGCTACCGGTATATTTACTCGACGAAAATAAATTGAGCTGAGCAATTATAGAAATTAAATTGCATTTAATTAAATAACAAACGCGTTTCCTGGTTGCAGTATATGCTACTTTTCTACCCCAAGATGGCAGCAAATAAGCATCCATCGTTAGGCTCCGGTATTTATTATGAAATCATTGCATTCAAATGAGCAATTATAGGCTATTTTTCAAGTGTCATACATTTGGCTTGTATGAGGGTTGTATGAAATGAACAACATAAAATGAGCAACTTGTGGGGTACATGAGGAAATTCTAGCCTACAGTATCTTCTAGATATTTGTGTTGATAATTGATAATTTATTGCAATTAATACAATCCAATGAATACATTTTCATTCATGCTAATAAGGCCCAGTGATTAGCCTATGCAATATTACTATTGTTTTTTTATCCTAGTGATAATAGCAACGCATAATAGTTCATTTCCTTTACGAAATACCTGTAGTTTGCATACTGAACAACACAACTATGTAACCTAACAGGTATGAAGATGTCTGGTATGTCGCGTTCGGCTCAAGACAAGTCGTGACATTTTCTAGAATGAATGGTATCAACAAATGAACGTATCACCTGAAGTTATATTTGGCTCTAGGCTATTATTATCCTATTTCATTTTTTGTTGTGTTGTGTGCCACATTCTGAGGCGCACATGGTTATTATGTAGCATATAGGCCTAGACCTATTACGCATATTTTATGACATATTAAAAAATGAAAGTCCTTATTTCGACAAATTCAAACAAAAACTTAACGTTTCCAAGGGAATTTGTGAGAACAGTTGCTCAATATGTGAGTTGCTGTTGGGTAGCTGTTTAGGCGGAACCATGTGCGACGCAGCTGAGAGACGACGTCGAGCGAGACGAGGCAGACGTGATCAACCTACTGTTATTGTTGTTCAATAGTAAAACATAAAAAACAACGTCGAATGGGGAGGGGCGCCGCAAGGGACATGAAGAGGGCTTAACATTCAAGTTGAAGCCAGTGGGTTACTCAAGGTGAAATAACGTTGGCGGTCTCTCTTTTATGCAAATAGCCTAGTCCACTGAGGGAAATTAACTCAAATATGGTCTCTATTTTTGTTTTATGGCAGGCACCACCTTTGACAAGCTGGCGATACGTCCTGCTCTCACTTGAACGGTTGAATAGTATTCCAGTGTTTCCCATGTCATATGTAGCGCTCTATCACGTAGCCTACATTTTTAACAAGTCTGTAGTGCTTCCTCATTTTTATACGGAACGCGTAGGCAGTATTAATTCTTCCAAATGAGAAAACAGAAATGAGCCTTACTGAATAAACTTTCGGTTCTATCGCTAAAGCACATTGCGGTAGCCATTTTCCGTTTCTGAGCAGTAGACTAAGGGTTGCCCACGTCAACGCCGGGTTCTCCCCTAATCATAATACTTTTTTTTTTTTTTTTTTTTAAGTTTAAACCAAAATAAAAACGTGGTATGGTAGGTCTTACGCTAGCCACAATAGTTTCCAACGAAGCATGTATACAGGCTATGTTGTGATAGGTTACAGCAGGCATATAGCTACAGTATAGGACAGAATATGGAAGGGCAATACTTTTTGTGATGACTGAATAGGCTGAGCACTACTGCAGAGCACTCAAGAATCTAAACCCATCGTTATTAGACGCTTGGAACAGTCTTAAATACAATGAATTACCTACCCACTGTTCTAAATTCTTTCCTCTTTAATTATAGCCTAACTATACCTATGTTTATAATCTAGTTTGAAGTAGGCCTAGTGCTAGATTTTCTGATAGCATATGGCTTTGGAAAGTAAAGCTCACCCATCCTAGCCTAGAGTCTTTTTTTCTCATTATGAATGCATTTAAGATAAATGTTGTGGCCTATCCTAACTTTGTAATCATGGCTGATCCTACATTAACCTAAAGACAAAAGTCTATTGTTTTGTTGTGTAGGCTACAGAAAATGTGACCCATGTAGGATCATCTGTACTGTATGTACTTGTGTGTTGACAGCAAACACACGCTGCTGTCCTGTGACTGCTGCCTGTACAGTATGTTTATGATGTCTTATTCGTGCGTTAGCGCAACCCTCCATCATTCATTGGAACATTAGGCTACTTTGTGTCACAACACATTGTGTGTCAAGCAAAAGTAAACTCAAATCTGTATTAGCACAATGTCTAATGACGCATGTTGATTTTCATAGGTTTATTTTCATAATATAGAACTTTTCACACAGTCACAGGTGTACAGTAGACTACTTCATTCAGCCAATTAATTCTGTTCCATCTTCTTAAAAGAAACAGGTGAACATACTACAGGTTTAATTCATTGTCATGAATTCATTTTCTATGCCAAAATAAAATGTCAATAAGTTAATGATTTACAGATAGATGAAACATTTGTCTGGGGCTGCACCCTTTGACTCATTTGACAGGATGTGACTAAAGGTTCTGAAGCGTGAATCGGACATAGTTCAAATTATGTTTTAGTGCTTTAGCACAATGGTTTCCAACCTTTTTACCTTGTAGTCCCCCCTCCCACTTGTAATAAAAATAAAAACGATGACCCCCTTCCCCCCTTTGAATATTGTGTCACTTTTTAGCCTTGGCAATAAATAGCAAACATTCAAATGACACCTCTACTTATATACTTTTATGATGTTGGTGGATTTATTTATAGAATAATTAGCCTACTGCTTAAACATTTCTCTGCCATTAATAGGCTATTATTTTTAGATTTGCTTTGGCATTACACATGATTTTTAATAACATTTAAAAACAGCAATTCAATAATAGACACACCAACGACTTAATAACGATAATGTTGAAAAATGTAGTTCTGTAGGATGCGTTATGAAAACGTTGTACAAACAGAACCTCCGCCCTTTCCTGTGTAGGCTATATGGGTGTATTGCTTTTGAGTAGTGTTATAAAGGTGTATGTAACGAGAGAGAGTGTGTCTGTGTGTATATAAACCGGGAGATAGGTTAAGGGTGATTCGTAAGCATGATACAAATAGTAATCACACGAGAGCATATTCATCACACAGCACACATACAGGCATTCCTGCAATATAACTACAAATGAGAGGCAGGGCCATTTCATGTGTAATATAAATGTTAGAGTTTGTGGAATGTTCTGGAACGTGACATCTACTGAAAACAATTTGCAGCAGCCTTTCCTGTTAGCGTCTCAGTGCCTGATACTGACTTAAATTCCTTCACAAAGCCAGTTTGTTCTTATGGCCTCGTGATGTTGTTAATATTATTATGGTACTTGTTACCATAGTGTGGTGCTCATATGTCAGTTAAGACATTTTCTAGGCATGAATTCATGGTTTTAGTATTCAGGAGACTGTGCCACACATAGTCTCAGCATGTTCATTTTGCTGAGATATTACATATCAAAGCTGTGCCTTAACTTCACTCCTGCCTTACTGACGTTGGGATATGTAGTCCTATACCTTAATCTCCTGCTGTATCTCCTCTCAAAACATAATGTTATATCAAGTTACAGTACAAGACAATAGTATGTTACATCCTGTACTGTATATACAATAAAAACTCATCATTTTTCAATAATGTACAAAGAAAAACAATGAAAATATACAATTCAAAATATTTAATATGCACTACAAACTACGAAGTTAAAATCTTCTTTAATATTTGTAATTGTACTCAATGTCAGCTGCTGCATTACGTGAGACACATACATTTGTTACACCAACATAGCGATACTAAGTACAAGGAACAAAAGTTGATGAATCAATCGGAAAATGTCAGTTCCCTTCAGAGCTATCTTGTTGCCTCTCAACCACAACAGCTGAATGAGTGGAAAAGCTGAATGGAGCCAGACATGGCAGCCATGTGCAGCACTGCTCACGGTCAGCAGCACTCACGGTCACATGGTTGATCTGGTTGCCTTTGTCCCTGAACCCCACGGGCTGCTTTGTCTCAGCGAGGGGGATCCGATTTCCTCATTTGCGTTTGATGTCTCCTTCTCCCACGCTCCACCCCACCCCTTGCCCGTGCCTCCTCTCCTCCTCTGCTCCCTCCATCTTGCCTTCTGCCTAAGGGAAACCCGACACGAGGCTCCTGAAAAGCTCCGGTGTAGTCCCTCTCACATCCACGCCTGAACATGGCATCGCAGGCAGTGACATATATTAACGCTACCAACTCTACAGGAGATACTGTGAATGGGCTCATGTTTGCACGCCATATGTGACCTACATTTCCATGTGGCTAATCCATCTTAACGATCAGCTCACTTTAATGTATACAGCAAAACATCATGTGGTATGTAGAGCAACCCCTTGATTGTATTGTTGAAAGAGCTGCACATGGGCCCCCCAAACCTCTGAGGGCCCACCAATTAGATTGCTAAGTTCAGAGGGAAGGCCTCTTCCCGCACACAGCCCTGGTATCAAGGGTTGTAACTGGAACTACCCCCTCACACACACACACACACACATACACACACACACACACACACCTCCCCCAAACCTCCATGCTGGCTGGCTTCTCTCCTCCTTCCCGCCTAGCTGATGTCAAGGCTGTGGAATGTGCAAAACAGGATCATACTGGGGGGGCCTTGTTTTCCCAGAGAGAATAGTCAGTGAGCTGGAAGGCTGGAATCCAACAGCACATGCCACACACAGTCTCTGGCAGGATAGGACTGGACTGAACCGGAGGGTGGGCTCATGACGGGAACAGGGAGTGGACTGTAGATTTACTGGAAGGGTTTAATGCAGTTCAAGTGATAGCTAAATGGTTGGAAGACTGATTTTACCTCAGACATATCTATCTATATATTATGCCTGAATAACAACTATAAGCAAAACAACATCGTTAAAATGTTAAAGGCATTTTTGGTTAACTGCTGCTGTGAGTTGACGTCTTTTCAAGGCCCGCTGAGGGAATTAGGACAAGAAAAACATGGGGGAACTATTTATGCTGTGTTTTAAATATGGTCCAGATAGAAATATAGGTCACGTGTTGCATGTAAACATTAGCTTTAGCAGCGTTAATATTTGGTTCCAGGCAGGAGTCCATGTTACTGCCTTTGATGCCACATGCAGGTGTGATTGTGAGAGACTACACTGGAGCTTTCCATAAACCTTTCATTCAAGAAATGTCAGCAGTGCGAATGCAGATCATATTAAAAGTGGTGATTGTGTTTTATCTATGTTTATTGATGGCATAGCTTTGTTACCTTAATATTTAGTCCTCACAATGTTTGCCACAAAAAGGTGTTGAAAAGCAACCCAGTTATACACTTCCTGTGTTCTCAAAAATTAACTTTTAAAGGCAGTGTCAGTCAGAGCCAGGGCTGTGTAGAAGTATCAGATTATATATTCAACATGCACAGAGAGCGGTAAGATAGCGAAATGCGAGTAGATATTTGTTGAATTCGACAAAAAGTGCTAACATTTAGCTTGCAATAGCTGACTTTACCTTTAACCTGTTAAACAACTCTCTCTATACTACTTACTATATATTGACCTACAGAAATATTCTCATGTTACTCCAGGTTATTGGAGAATAACCTTTAAATTGAAGTTAATCATTTAATAAAGCTTTTGGAGAAGTTTGTCATCTGTATTCCACACATCCTATTACTTATTGTATAGGACAATGTAGGACTTATTTCAGTTCTAATGAAATGACAGATGAAGGACTATATGGCAGGACCTGTCTCGTACAGAAGGTTGCTCTCAACATGTATATATCCACATTTGAATCCAAAATGTAAATATGTACACAACATGGGATGGCTTAAAATACTTCTGAAATCACATGATGATAGCCTACCCGATCTCACACACCACCACTTTATGGATACATGCAGACAGAAGGCAGACAAAACGCAGCAGATACAAAATGAGAGAGAAATGCGAAAGTGAAAGACGGTATAGACATTAAGGAAAAGAAAGGATTATCAAAGGGAAAATACAAAAAACAAAAACATAACCCTATCCTAAATGCTAGGTTGAATGGACATTCCACAACTCACATGCAATGCCCACAGGACATACGGTACTAAAGATAAAATATGTTTTGGCTGGGACTGGCAAAGAAATGAGACAGACCGATGAAAGTCAGAGAAAGGAAAAGAAAAGCTTTTTGCAATAGACACAACAAAAGTAATCGGCTGGGTCTCACAAGGAGCCCCCACCAAAGGCAGATAACCTCACACATAGAAGTGGCAGAAGTTATATAGCGGTAAACAATGGTATATGACGTAAACCAGACCCAGGATATACGAAGACAAGCCATTTGTTTGTGAGCACGTAATGAATTCAAACAGCTGTGCGAGGGAAGTAGCAACACGTTCTCTTTCCAAACGGGTCAAAAACTTTGTTTCTGTTGGGTCATGTTTCTCAGCAACAGCAAATCAAAACATCAACCTGCCTGGTACAAGATGTTGAGATCCCTCATTTGAAAAGGAAGCCAATTGCGTCACACATGACCGTCACAGGCATGTCATTCATAAGATATAATTTTCAAAACATCTGTGATCCTAGATTCTGTAGGTCTTGTTGCAATCCAACACAAACATATACTGTATGACACATGGTACAGACGTGGGAATGTTATACTGTAGCAGACACACAACAGTGTTGAAAATCACATATCCTTTGTAAAAGGGCAGTGGTCACCCAGTGTTGTAATGAATGTGGTAATGCAAAACGTCTTGCTCCAGGCAGAAGATGATGTTTAAATGCATTTGACACGCACAAGACATGTCTTTTACAGGGTCTGTTACATGAGATGTTACAAGATTTGTGAGTTTCTGCGGCATGTCATCACTATGCACCTACTGTATCAGAAACTCGGGTGTGAAGATAGACGTCTGGCCTGCTAGAACCACAGTGTTATTCTAACAGTCCTGCCTGACTTAATCTACTGCTTATGTAATGTATTGGCTGCTTTCTCAACAAGCTCAGGCAAGTCCTCCCATACCTGGCCAGCCCAGTGCAGAATTCCTGCTTAACTTAACAACTTCTTAACAGTTTGTTATAAAATAATAATGCAATGGCCTTTTTAGCTTTCGGGAATTTTGCTTGGTCTGTTTGGATGTTAATTCTCAGTATTTTATGGTCTACAGTACTTAAACTTTGTTTGTTTGGTTAAGTGTTAGGTAAATTAAATGTTTACTGCTCACATAGGTGCTTGACAGTAATCTTTATAATTATGATAATGAGAGACAATAGTCACGGATGGTCTATACATAGTGCATATGTACAATCAGTATGTATTTAGAAGACATAGATCATAGTTATCTTGAACCATGAAGTGTGCAGGACGTAATCCCTTTAAAATTCTACCCTGTACATATGATGTTCCTGCTTTACTGACGCAAGAGCCGCCTACTTAAGCCAGTCTTTACCAGTTTGAGGCAGATAGTAATTCAAAATGTGTGTAAACAGTACTCAAGGCAAAAGCCAAAGGCTTTGTGATTGGTTTATGTAACAGCAAAACAGTGTTTTCTCTTAACTGTAAAAACAGTTGCCTTTATTTCACCAAAATCTGGCAAAATCTCTTCATAATCCAACAGACTTCCTGGAGACATTCAACAACTGCAGGGCAAAGAAATGTACACCCACAGTTTTTACTGGAAGCAGTCAAGGGAAAACCCAGTGCTTTCACGTGTAAAGAAATGTAGCAGAGGGATTTGTTTGTTTTAAAGCAAAACATATAAAATGCACTTATTTGAATTTATAAAGTTACAATCTATCACAAGAGTTAAAAAAAAAAAAACATTTTCAAATATGTGAAGACATATGGAATCATGCATTACCCAAATGGTTTTATAAAGCTTTAAGCAGGAGAAAGTGTGTGATTTCAGTTTTTAAACCAAAGAAATTTATGAGTATAGTGTGAGGAAACGATAGCTATTATGAAATGATTGATGCAACTTTCCCATATACCTATCCAAGGTCTTGTTTTGGTTCTCTGACTGTCAAGTTAAGGTTGTCTGCATGGCCCGATTCCCAGAGATGTCGCCAGAGGCGCCGGAACACGGCAGGCAAGCCAGACAAGTGCCTGAGGCCCCCAGCTACTGCGTGGCAATATCTACAGTAGAATTGCTACTAATATGTGACAACACATTTAAAACTCCCCCCTAGTCTGATGGGGGGAGTACTAGGCCAATATAGCGCATACCGTTTGGCCGTTAATTAATACTTAACGCGAATACAATAGCGCATATTCGATAATGTGTATTGGTTCCGTTGGAAAAGAAGCTGCGCGTACGAACGTGTGAGCGCAGCCCACTGTTTGAGAGTAGAGTTCGCCTAGCAGTAACCAAGTTGTGTTGTTGTGATACACACGTGGGCATGGCGGAAATGTCTGGTAATGAGAAAAAAAAATGGGAGAGGAAAAAACGCAGCAGGATAATGGTAAGTGTTTAAGAAACTGTGATGTGACAACACTGGGCATTTCTGTTATTTGATTAAATCTAAATAACTATACATCCAGGGATTAAACTGGGTCGGAGCCAGGTACAGTACATAGGAGCTGAGCTCGGTACATAGGAGCGAAGTTCTAACACCTTCAGTAGACTACCCGTTAAAAATGATATTTTTATTATTAGGCAGTATAATTTAACTTTATTTTTTCAGATGTATTGTTATTATGAATGTATTTCGCGCGATCAGGCTTATGTCTAAAATCTCTGGATACTCAGTTTTTGCCGTGGTTGAATTATCATGTGTGCATAACCGCCGTGAAGTGATTCCAAGTCCGCGTTTAAGTCGGTGTAATGGTTACAGTTCCGTTCGAACGTAGGCAGTTGTGGACTGAAGGCCAGGCTACAGATCACGTACACAACAGCGAAGACAGTTGACCTGTGCGTGGCACAACTTTAACATATTAACAAAGCGCTAATTTTTGCCTTGCTGCTGCTTTGTAGCTACAGATATCCTACGCTATAGCTGCCCTACTGTCATGACCCCCACGGCACCACAGGTGTAATAAAATAATTGCCTCAAAACTTAACTTAAACCTACACTAGGCTACTTTGGTTCTGCAAATTTGTCATGTTTGGCGAAGATAACGAAAGTTATTTTTGTTTGATCATGGCATATGGACTCTGTGTTCACCGATCACCGGTGTGGGGGGGAGTGTATGATCATTTCAACAAATTCTTAAATAAAAACGGCAGTCCTTTGATTTACATTCACGATCGCTGTGTGAAATGAAGCATGCTAGCAAAAATAATAGGTTATTTTTCAATGCTTTTCAACAAACAGCATTTGAATCTACCCAAGTGTGGACTTCTAGAGTTTTCACTAGGGATGGCACGATTACAGATACAGATACAGATACCGGCACTTTGGGTACCGATCCGATTCCAGTGTTAAATTAAGTTAAGTTGCAAAATAAATGACATCCAATCTCTATTTTCGGACTTAAATGCATTTTAGAAACCTGCTGCTGATTGTGTGGCCTGGGTAGGTTAGACATGGCTGATGCTTGACAGTAGACCTACGCGTGTAAATTAATGTAATTGGATCAGCCCCATTGATCGGTTACAACTGTCAAATTGTCACCGATACCGATCCAGCTATATAAGTCAGTATCGAACCGATTTCCGATCTCAGTATCATATCGGTGTCATCCCTAGTTTTCACATAGCGATCATCTCATGAATAGCTCATGTCTGTGTGGTTGCACAATTTACGATTTTACAATAAAGCATTAGTTGGCTTACATTAAGTTTTGTTTCTGAGACATCTAATCAAGCAAGTGGTAAGCTAGTTGGCAACAAGTAGGTAACTAGCCGAGTTCAATATCTATAGGCTAACATAATATATTGATATGCTCTCTAAAATGTACTGTAGCCTATTTGTTGCAATGTTATGCTATAATCTGTACAGTGCACACATATGCACAGATCACACTAAATGATTAAATTATCCATTTTTTCTAGCAGTTCTATCATTAAACTCCCTCAAAATGAGGAAGAGGATCCACAACCCTGGCAGTCCAGCAGAAGAATCCTCAGAGTAACACCTTAATTATGGATCACCATCACAGCAGGTACCATAGCTCTGTGATGACATCAGACCACCATGCACTGGCCAAACAGAAATATAGTGAAGAAAATAACTGTTCAAATCAGAGATTGTGTTGTATTTGCCTAATTGTTGCACTATTAAAGACTTTTTAAAAATGTAGTTATATTAGTTGTTGCGGGGATGGGTGTAAATTCACCTCTTTGCCTTGGGCCCCCAAACACACCCTTGCATCGCTAAATGGATGTCGCTAATGCAGAATATCCACGGTCAAATCTAAAACAGATAGAAAACAGTTTTAAATGTAGTTATATTAGTTGTTGCGGGGATGGGTGTAAATTCACCTCTTTGCTTTGGGCCCCCAAACACACCCTTGCATCGCTAAATGGATGCCGCTAATGCAGAATATCCACGGTCAAATCTAAAACAGATAGAAAACAGCTTCCAATACAATACTGTCACCCTGTGTAACAGTGTTTTGTGTGTCTCAGCTATATTTCACACACCATCATGTATGTTATTTGAATAATTTCCTTGATCAAGCTAAAATTGCTCATTAACATTCTTGTTCCAAAACAAGACTGCAATTTAAATTTACAACGAAGCATCACAGTGAGGCCTTTTCACCAGTTTTAACATGGAATTTAAATCCCACTTGAAAATGCCTTGTAACACACTGAAAAACATTTATTAAATGCAAAAAAAAAAGCATTTTTATATTGGTACACTGTAATGATATAATTCTACATATTCTCTGTATTTAATCACTTTTTCACCTGAATGCACGCGGTAAGTCTATATTTTATACAGAGCATATGGTCCCTATATTTACCACATCAAACAATAGTTCAAAAAGTGCAATTAAAACATTACATTAGAATAAAGTGCAAATAACGGACACCTATCCAAACAAGCATTCAACTTCAGACATCAAACATATAGCATTAATACTGTATATTTCAATTCACATTTTAATCAAATGAAATACATGTGTTGCCAGATGACAAAGGGTGCTGCATTGCTCTGCATGACTCAAGTGGATTGTTTTCCATAGAGAAATACAATCGCATCATAAAAAATAAATAAAGACCAGAGCACAAATGCGCTTACATGACAGATGGTAAGTTGTCAAGCTGTCTAGAAGGTTTGTTTATCATATAACATCCAGTGTGCCAGTTCAAATCTATCCCACTCAAGAAGATAACATTAACAACCGGCTGCTTTAATGCACTGTCAGACATTTCTTGTGTGTAAACAGTGATTAACACTAAGGCTATATATTTAAATAAAAAGAGCTATAGTCACCTATATCCATCAGGCTAGGCCTTGTGACCATGTGTTCATATTTAAAAAGGTATATAAGTGGAGGAAGTAACAAAATACTATTCCCCTCTAGCCAACCACCACAAAGTCCCTTGTGTTAGCTACATAAGCACGATTAGCATCTTCACACAAGACCAGTTTTCCAGGTTCCGCTTTCCTTCCATGGGGAATGGCAACTATGCTGAGATCTTGTCCTCGTGCAGGTCACCTGCAAAGAAAATAAAGAGATGCACTTTTATGCATGCATTTTATTGGTTCGACTCACATCGTTATTATATGTGCATGCGCATAGCAAATGTGCACAAGGGGTAATGGGGGTCAGCACTGTGCAGCTATCTGTGGTTATAACAACACAAAGACCAAACTATGCAAATATGTGGATGGTTGCTGGAGGATGGGGTAATATTGCGCTCAGAGGTCTCATCACAAGTCACACACTATGTCCATCGTTTCCAGACGGGACACAAGCAGAGGGGCATGGCGCATGTTCACGGCGCAGGTCGGTCTCAAGTCAATACATTTTTGCTAATTTTGGGATGTGGAGGTATGGCAGAATTAATTTGGGAATATATTCATTCATATTGTATTTGGCCCTTCACTTGCATCGAATGGAAGTGATCCAATCCACGAAAGTGAAGGGCTGAATAAAAATATGTGCAAGATGTACAGTTCAATCCCAAGGACAATAAAAAAATAAACATTCTGGTGGACATCCTTGAAGTCATCTTGCCAATTAAACAGTCCCTCAAAACGGCTGACATATGTGGCATTGTGTTAAAACTGCACATTGTAGAGTGACTTTTTATTCTGACCAGTCCAAAGCACACGTGTGCATTATTCATGCTGTTTAATGAGCATCTATATATGGCACACCTGTCAGGTAGATGGATTACCTTGGCAAAAGTGTTCACTGCCAATTTGAGAGAGTTAAGCGTGAGAACCCACACATGTGACAACCATATCGTTTCACTTTTGTAGATGGCAACCTAGCAAATATTCCTTTTAAATTTAAATTATAATCTTGGTAAACCCATTTATATATCCTGCATGAAACATCGGCATTAGACAGTGCGCTTTCGGAACACCGCAATTTTATCAATTACATAATTGCATAATTCAGCGACTGCAAGCTAATACACTGCCGAATACCCCCCCCATAAAACGAAGAGACATATAGCATCTACAATTCAATAAAGAGGCATCTTTCATGCTCTCAAGTGATAATTCCATATAGTTCATAGAAGAAATACTTAAGTAAAAGAGAAATATGCAGGTGGTTATAGAGGGCTTGTTACAGCTGAAGAGAAGAATAGTGCACCTGAAACCAGCCACATCATGTATACTGTACACGGTAATGCCTCAAACACTTGCCTTGCACATACCACAACCTAAATGTGCGTGCCATCTGCTGTTTGCATGCTGAGCTATTACACATACATACAGTATTTCCTATTGGTCCACTGAAATAACCTCCCATTAACTGTATGTATTGTATGTAAATGTATTCCATTTTAAGTTCTGTTGTCCTTTGTTTTGTCTTATCCTGAGGTTTGCCATTCAGCAAAGCTCTTTAGATGTTGTACCATATAATGGCTGTGGTTCATAATTGTGTGTATGTTAGCAGAAACATTGGCAGGCACAAAAATAGTGCCAGTCCCCTGTAAAAACGTGTTTACACCAGACACCAGCTTTGAAAACACAGATAGCAAGCTGGTGAAATATTAGAAGTACCAGATACTGTGGTCTATTAGCCAAACAGCCTGTTTCCTGCCATATGTGTACAGTAACACTCCCTGAAACAGGTAACTGGAGCTTCATGCTCAAATCCATTCAGTTTACTGGGAAACAAGCTGTCCCTCTTGCTGAATCATGCTTATTAGTATTTTTCATCCTGGTAGCAGGCCTTAGGATTATTGTTCTCTATCTTTCCACAGGCCTTCTAGGAATAAAGTGTGTTGAAGCCTCAGGACTATAGCACCACTGGTTATTGTGTGTGTGTGTGTTTGTTTATTTCTGTAGGGCTGTGTATGGATAGGAATGATATGACCTTGCTTGAGGAAGCAGTCATCTACACAATGCTAATTCAAACCTTAGAGGAAATGAAAGTATTACATTTACCTACTTCCTGACATGTAAAATCACACTATAAACACTCACTTGGTAAAGAAGGTTTTGTAAAAAATACAATATATTTCAAGACACTGCACATTTCTGAATACTCTATAGCAGGGGTGGCCAACCCTGGTCCAGGAGAGCCTCAGCCCTGCATGTTTTAGATGTCTCCCTGCTCCATCACACCTGCTTCTAATGAATGGGTCGCTATCAGGCTTCTAACAACCCATTCAGTTGAATCAGGTGTGTTGGAGCAGGTAGAGATCTAAAACATGCAGGGTGCGGCCCTCCAGGACCGGAGTTGGTCACCCCTGCTCTATAGATTCTAGACCAGGGCTATTCAACTCCGGTCCTGGAGGGCCGCACCCTGCATGTTTTAGATCTCTACCTGCTCCAACACACCTGATTCAAGGTTATTAGATAACGACCCATTCATTTGAATCAGGTGTGTT
>JAODLL010073189.1:2500-16410 GCA_026546735.1 Forbesichthys agassizii | reverse complement strand
CTATAGCCGACAATGTCCGCTACTAACACATACAGACACAGTAAATGGTGGCGGTGAAAATTTGAAGATGAAACCATCTCGTTCACCACGCCGCATAGAAGTGTGTCTCTATAGGGCCTCTGATGTCTTGAGCCACTCCCAGCACCTCATTGTTCCAATTGACGCCCTTGCAGCTCCGTACATCATCCATTAACTTTTCCAGCTTTCTCACGTGTTCCTCACATACATCCTCAGTTGTGCTATACAATAATTTGTCTCCTACTAGATTTTCAATAACTTTTGCAACTAAAGCAGTCAGTCCATCTTCAGATCTTGCATAGATGCTATATGTGCTCATGGCTCTGCTCATGGTTTCACCCATCGTCAGCCCACAAGTCGTCGATCTCTGCAAAATTGAGCGTAGGGGTCAGGTTGTCCACTGGTAAATTTGTTTGAATCGCAGTCAATGACGTCTTCGCAGGCTGCTAGATCATGCAGAAAGGCCTCTACGGCCCCGAAAACTCTTATCGCTAGAGAAATCCCCCGATCTTCCAACACCTTGTGGTAGATGTTTAGTAAATTACACTTCCACAGCTTGGTTTTAATTTCCTTGGAGTGTGTACTCTAGTAGTAACGGTCACACTCATAGAGACACAGGTGTTGATTCTGACTGGGGTGGTCGGTTAAACAGCCGTTGCAGTTTTCAGTCCTATGTTCCTGTATGACTTTGGCCAACAGATGAGCTGTCACTTGTAGCACCGTCTTGAGGAAAACTTCATCACGATCAAATTCATCCTCAAGCCTGATTAGGTAAACGGTGTAGGCGTCTTCGTCCGCAGAGGTGCTGTGAGGAGATTGTGGTGTTGGTGTAGGAGCCCTCACGCATGCCTTGTACTTTTACATGGTTATGGAAAGCTTTATAGTGAGCGTCCTTATATACGTGATGCTTTTGTGGGTGGGGGGTTGTGGGAGGGGCCTTATGATGGAGCGTGGGAAAAAAAACTTATTTGACGGCTTACGTGATCCCATCAGCGACCACTTTATCGTGGACACGTTTTCCACCACCAATGTAGACGCCATTTCCCCCACCAACAACGTCTTCCCCCTGAGGCCCGTCAATCTGTAGATTTCTGTAGGGTCGTTGACCCCCTTCATGGTGGTCTATATACCAATGTTTGATTTGGTTAAATAGACTCCTCATTTTCTCAAAGTCGTCTTCACAAATGCAGATAATAGGCTTAAAAAACAGCTCTTTTTCAGCCACATGGACCGGTGTGAAATCGGGCCCTGTTAATGCCCTAATGTTAGAGCAATAACGTATCATTAAGTAGGTCCTTGATCTACTGCAATCCACGCAAAAAGAGGCATTGAGGTCCCCGTCTGCAATGAACCGGCAGCTAGGTAGAAAATAAGAGGCTTTATTTTCAATGTAATGCATCTCCTTAACAAAAGAGTCCAGCAATAAAAAATCAACGTAGGTTAACTTCAAGAAGGGCTTGCGCATGTTAAAATAGGAATCACCCGCTTCCAGGTTGAACATTTCTATGCTACCATCATCAGATGGTATATACCCTAAGCGACGATCATACTTTAGTTTACAACTTTGAGGGGCCATGTTTGAAATCTTCACAGCAGTTTGAAGTTTCGCTGCAAAGTGAGCTTTTTTTTAAAAACATTCTCGGGCCCCACAACGTGATGTCACACTATGACTAAAACGCGTAGGGGAACTTATGATTGGCTAAGAATAAAAATGTCCACGCTCAAAGACACCTCCCCCCCGTGACGTTGATTGGCTAAGAATAAAAATTCCCAAGCTCAAAGACACCTCCCACCGTGACGTCACACTCCAGGGGAGGGCCTACGACCCGATGGGGTTGGACCGGAAGTAGGGATGCAGGACTAAGACCGGATGGGGCTAGACTGGAAGTTATGGGGCGGGACCAAGGGCGGGATTAGGGGCGGGGCACCTGTCACTTTTGAAAGGGGGCGTGTGAGACGAAAGCCTACCTTCTATTTTCTCTGAAGCTAAATAGCATTTCTGCTTGGATGCGTGTAGGCTACAAGATGTGGAGAAATGGGACTTAGCCTTCATCTGTTACTTGGAAAAAAAATATGCAGTGCTCATTTGAGAATAATTAAGAGAAAAAGACAGATCTATCAAATCATTGCAAGTGATTTTTCACGTGGCTTCATCCGGGTTTCATCCCATGCTAGGTCTGAGTGAGGTGAGATCTAGATCTCACCTAGGCTGACCCGAACGCGACTAGGGACGTAAGACCAGGTGCAGTCATTAAGCTTGACAAAATGAGGTATCAAAACTCCTAGCCGGAGTGGAGATTAGTTAGCTACGGGCAGGAGAGTAACAGATGACAGGAGGCTGCGGACTCACGTAGGGGTTATCGTTTATATTTCGAGCACAGATATAACGGTTGGCGACACCGTCTAGGACCGTATACACCTAGCGAGCGGTGAATCGTAAAATCTTAAATATGAGTTTTCACACACAGAGAAGGAGGGCAGACAGTATGTCCTCCGTGAACAGTATTGGGGAAATGGGAACTCCCCGGTACAATCAGAAATAGAGCAAGCATTTTGGGGCAGGCAAATAACAGATAGTAGGGAAGAAATGTATGGTACAGACCACTTCAGTATAGAGAAAACTGAGCAAGGGAGCCTTGTCCCTCTCCCACCGAATGAATGCCAATACCCTCCCGTACCTCAAATGGAGGACCCAAGGGAGCCGAGGTATAGATACATGATTAAAATAGAAGCAGAAGCACATACCATTTGGGAAGTGTGTGTAGGAGACATTAGGTTAATAAACCTAATGAACTGGCAAAGGCCAGTAGTCATGTTAAACCCAGCTAACACACAGCTCGATCATAGGGGCGATGTAGCCAGGGCTATTGGAGAGAGAATAGGAGTTGATATTGAAATCGCTAGCGCGCGCGCTTCGACAACACACCGACGGACGTAACCAATTTATAATTGGAGATATTATGGTGCATAATCTAGAACAACCTATACAGGAAGCAGACGTGGTGATGCATTGCATTCATTGCGTTTTTTGAGCCTTATGCATCGCCAGAAGCCAGAGATAATGGCGCTCCAGAGGGAGCTACATACAAGGGTGAAAATGATTTGAGTCAATTAGTTGCAAGAGCGCACCAAGAAGCAGGGCTTATAGCAGGCAGGCTAGGCACGGTGGTAATAACTCCTTTTGGAACAGGAACTTATCAGTTCCACAAGAAGTGGGATATAGGGCGCTGAAGAGAGCCTTAATAATCACCCAGAAACTAATACGTTAGTAATAATGCAAACAGAGGAAACAGCAAGAGCCTTAATATGTATATTACAAGGGTCAAGAGACAGTCTGCAACCAGAACCTAGAGTAAGAACTATAAAAATAAGTAAACACTCGCCACACGACTCAGTCGCGATGCTTCCATATCAAAGAGAGGGACGGCCACCACTAGAACAAAATAAAATAAGACAAGATCCACAACTGGAAGCTCCAACAGATACCGATTTAGACCAGGAGGAAATAGAAACGGAGGAATTGACGGATGTGTACGGCTGCAAAGATGAGAAAACTGATATCCAACCGGGGGCACTTTATTATATTTTATTAAGGCATTGGACGATACTCCAAAAGGGGAATCAGAAATACGGAGAGTAGTGGGTGCCAAAAACCTGAACAAGTTTAAAGATAAAAAGAAAAAGGACCTGCAAGAGGCAGGTATAAACATAACTCCAGGCTATCAGCCATGGGGACAGGAAGCACCAGAGAAGTTGAATGACATCTATGATGACTGGGGCTTTGGTTTTCTTAGGAGCAACAGTGTGTAGAAAGATTTTAAAACTAGCATAAGTAAAGCCATAGAGTGAGCAAAAGCACAGGGAGAGTCGAAATTAGCTATACGAACACACGCCTCAGGGGAAAAGATCAGACGTTACACACCGAGCCAATTAAGGGCAGCGATAGCAGAAGCTGTCCCCTGGAGAGAAATAGATGGGCTTAAGGAGCTTTGGTTTTTAGTGTTGAAGGAGAAAGACAGAGTTATTATCTAGGTAGCTGGAAGGTAGTTTGACCAGCATGATACATGCACCAGAGCAGGAGGAAAATAGCTCAGGCATAGATTCCCAAGAAGAGGAGCTGGACATAATAACAAAGAATAAAGCCCTTACAAATAACCCGAGGACCAGAAGCTTTGAGCTTTAGGGCAGACACACCCCGGCCCTCACCCAGAACTTAGCCTCCACAGAGGAGCGATGCACAGAGCAGGGGTTCATATGAAACTTTACCTAGGGAAGATAGGAGAGTTGGCTTTCAGAATATAATCAGACGAGAATATAATTATTTACCATAGGGGTAGAAAGGTAAAAAAGGGAACTTTTACGAGAGCAAGGGGGAAATCCGTCAGGGCATATGATCTTAAAGCCAGACCGGTGACAGAACCCACATGTCAAACAAAGGACGGCAGGCCATATAATCCTCTTTGGGAAGGCGACCAGATTACGACTTTTTTAGGGAAGGCTGTATGAGGAGAGATAGATCGGCAGAGCGCTGGGCTGAAGATGTTGCGCCAGGCGGAAACCAGCCCCGGCATGGACACATGCTGAGGGACGGTATAGTCAGGCTGAATGTCTAAACCCAGTGAGGACATCAGGTCCGTCTTTTATTCCCCCTGTTAAAACAATGAGGGAGTCCATCAGGCATAGGAGTGTTTCCCACTGATACCGCTACCCCTTTTGCCTTCAAGCCTCAAGCCTTTTAGAGAAAAGAGGGGGCAAGAGCAGACAAAGAGAACAGAAGGAATTTAGACCTCCCCAAGAACAGTTTAACCGATCCAAACAGGGAAACGGCAGGGGCCCCCACCAGAGGGGGGCCGAACATCCCCAGGTGGAGCAGCACCGGAGGAACAATGGGTCAGACCCAACGCATGTGCCTTGGGAAGAGTGGAAAACGCACTCTCAGGAACAGAAGGAGAACATAATGACAAAACGGAAGAACACTTTTACACAAAAGCAGACAGAGAGAAATCTTCTGTCGAAATCAAAGCAGAATCAGGAAAGGCCTCAAAAGTAACAACTACTATAGAGCATCTAAATAGAATAGCTTACCAAAAGTAAACAACCCAAAAATCTGGTGCAAGTACTGTATGGAGGTGAAGAATACTTAATAGATGTTAGCGTTTTAACAAAAGGAGAACCCACTGGACAGGAGGTACTCTGCGAATTAGCTAATGGAGAAATTATTAGTATAAAAGAAATATCTGATGGAGTAATAAAGGGCGTGCAAGGCCATTGTAATGTTATGGGACTATTCGATTTACCAAAGACCTCCACACATGTAAAACATTTACTAGAGTGTACAATGTGGTATAAACCAATAGATAATGAGAAATGCATTTCAGAGCAACTGGAACTAGCTATAATTAAAGACAAAATTAGATTGGAGCAAATAATTTGCTCTGGGATATTTTCGGAATATAAAAATGATTGTGGATTCTGTGCAGAATATATACATCAAATCTTAGGAGCTATGCCTACTACAGAAAAACAATCCAAACCTGAAGCAAAAGCAGAAATTGCGAATACTAATAAAGAATGACTAAGGCTAGGAATACATTCTGAAGGATTAAACCCGCCGTGTAACATGCCCATACAAGCAGTAGAAAAACCAGATGGCACGTATAGATTGGTGCATAATCTGCAGGAATTAAATAAAAGGACAAGAAAAGATAACGGACAATTTATCAACCCGAGTCACACAATGAGAAACATGCAAAATGCTAAATATAAAACATGTCTGGACTTAGCGAATGGTTTTTGGTCCATACTGATTTGTGAGCAGAGTAAACTAAAAAGATGTTTTACTTTCGGATGCAGATCTTATAAACGGGAACAATTGCCACAGGGTTACTGCAATGCACCGCATATATTTCAAAAAGCTATGGAGGATATTCTAGAAGGGATAGATGGACTGAGAATATACATAGATGGGTCTTTCAGCCACAACTGCGTAAAACAACATTTAGACACACTAGAAGTGGTGATGCATAGAGTGAAATCTGCAGGCCTTAAAATCGGCCTTAAAAAATTTGAGATTGGACATGCAGCAGTGACATATTTAGGTTTTGAAATATCGACGCATAGTCTGACCGTGACCCAAAACTATCGAAATAAACTGACAGAATTTACTGACCCAACGACCATTAAAGGGTTAGAGACTTTTAGGCATCTGTGAGTATATTTCAAATCACGTTGCATCTAAACAAACAGTTGAAGGATCACGAGCCCTATCATGTCGATGGGGACGATGGAACATTATGCTAAATCACCCTAAAATTGAATTTGATGACAAAATTAAAAGGGAAATAAAACCAACGCCAGAGTTGGTAATATTCACTGACGGGAGTAAGCGCTCAGACGAACTAAAAGCAAAATGGGCCTTTCTAATATGTGAAAAAGAGAAATAATTTACCACCGTTCAGGATATTTTGATGGTACAGCACAGACCGCAGAGGCTACGGGAATTTTGGAAGCACTCTTATGGATGGAAAAAAGAAAATTGCAAAGGGCTAGAATAGTGACAGACAGTTATTATTGTTACAAGGCTGGAATTGAAGATTTGAGTTACTGGGAAGCTAGCGATTTTCAACTGTGCAAGAGAGCACAGCTGGCTCATATTGAAATTTGGACTTTAGTGGCTGACGCAAGGAAGGGCCTCACCCTGTGGTGGGAGCATACGCCAGCACACTCACAAGGGGCCTCATTTGAAAGCAGAATGAATAATGAGGTTGACAAATTAGCCCAGGATAGGACAGACAGGGGATTAAGAACTTTACAGGTAATATGGCCTGATGCATGGATGACAAATGACAAAATAAAAATACCTAGAGAAGAGGGTTACAGAATATTAAAAATTATTCATGAAAAATTGGGTCATGTGGGCTACGCCAGAACAAAAATATATCCGAGTCAAAATAATATTGAAATGCAGGAGATCAGAAACACATTTAGAAAAATCAAGACTAACTGTGAAGGTTGCGCGGAGAAAAGGGGGCAGATTAGAGTAAAAAGCAACCCTTTGTCGATAACTACCAACGAACCAGGAAAACATTACAGTGCTGATGTAGCTGGGCCTTTTGACGTGACGAAAAATAGAAATAAATATTTTCTGGTTATTAAATATACTGCAGGGAATTGGGGACGTTGCTTTCCAATGCCTAGGGCAACGGGAATATGAGTATCAAAATGCCTTAATGCATTTACTGGACTGAAGCCAGAATCATTAAGAATGGATAATGGGACGTTAGGTCAGCTAAAGACTGGATCAAAGCAAACCATCCGTTAGATTGGGATGATCCAGTACCATTGTTGAAATTAAATGAGTATTTGTCAATGGACAGATTAAAAAACCCGAAATTAGAATCACCCACTAATGATATTTCAACTCTCTGTTTAGAGGACAAAGTCTGGGTCAATCATCTACTCCAACAAAAGCAGGAAGGCCAGTCAATTCCGTCATATAACGAGGGGGCAGACACGGTAGAAGAAATAAAAGGAAACCAGGTTCGTCTGAGGGAAAAGGGTCTAGTTCACAAAGATCAATTAATACTGAAAAGATAAATAAAAAATAGGGAAATGTCCTGAAATAAAAAGGGTGAAGTGAAAGTTTATAATACACCTGCGGAATACCTGGCAGAGGCCAGTGAGCCCCTAATCTGGTCGCTCGAAATGAGACTTATATTTTTGCTTTCAGTGTGTGGTGAGGATAATTGTTGGTTAACTTCTAATTACAAGGTTTATGCTGACAGCAAAAGATACCCTGTTTTGAAAGACCGGTTTGGTGCAGAGTGGTTCAAATACAAAATTGGAAATTGTGCTTTATGTGATGTCAAAGTGGCAAATGTAATGTGGGCGGGACCTCGTTACTATAGACGCAAATTACAAAGGGCAAGGGGTTTTAGCAGGGTGGATGACTTAGAGACAGGCCGGGAAGGACCAGGCAGGTGCTTAAATTAATTTGTGTCAAATGTGTATGAACAAACATGGCTGTAGAATTACGATTTGTAGATCAGACCATCCATGCGGACCCTGTAATGGCAGCTGTGCTTTTAGCGAGCAAGGAATAATGTCATGCACAGATGGAAAGCCTTATGTTGCTTATGGATCACATCTTTACAAGGGCATTGAGAGACCTTTTAATGAGATTTGGAGGGAAAGAAAAAGGAATTTAGTAGTACTACCTGTGACCTGAAAATTCTAGTTAAAACCAGAGGGAAATATGGTCTTACTGGAAGGTTAATTACAGAAGGAAGTGTCTTCAACAAGTGGGTCTCTGTAGCAAGCATGGTCCATGTTATCTGTAATTTGGATAAGGGGAAATTTGAACAGATCACACAGTGGAATGATGAATGTGAAAGCTGTAAGTCCACTGTGTGGGACTGGGTGACTAATCTTACAAGCAATAGCGTAGAGAAAACTCGCGTTTGATGCAAGGTAGTAATCTTTATTAAATTGGTTGATTCAGGTGGCTGCACTGTGTATAAGGGCACCCTCACAATCAGATGATATATTAATTTGAGCCCACAAAGCCCATGGAGTGGGAGGGATTTTGGGCTGGCCAAGACCATGGCAGTGTCACTTAGCAGGGGTGATAATTAGGTGATAAATGTGAAGAGATCCTCCTAGATTATATTGTCAGTATATTATTATTTTATATTTTTACCTATAGGAGAGGAGAGGCGGAGAGGCCATGAAAAATGGTGACCCTACCTAAAGATGAGACATGGCGTTGTGATTTAGTGGTGTCAGAACCGGAGCACAAAGACAGAAATAGACACCATTTCAGAAGAGCATTGTTGAGTATCAATCCTTGTTCTAAGAAATGTTGTGCTATGACAGCAGGATTAATGATGGTGTTGTTCATCACATTGTTTTGTAGTACATAAGTTGAATTATCAAACATGACTGTTACGCATTGGAATATGGTAAAATGGCATAAAAGAGTGATAGAGAACACTCCTATTTACCAGTATAAGAACATTTAATTAGAAATTCCCTGTAGGAGCGATGTGAAATCTCTTATGGGTGGAGAGTGTGTAATTAATGGTACAGTTGAAAGAAATAAGACCGAATGGCTGAGCTGGGGCAGAGCCTGGCTATTAGAACTTCGTGTGCAAAGAGAACTATAGCTGTATTATTGACACCGTGACCCCAATTTGGCAGGATTAGTGTTGTAGATCGTGGGTAGACGTCTTCAATGAGATGTCCACTTTGGACTCCACGGACAGAACAGTATTTTGGCAGGCCGTAAATTTGGTAGTAGATCAAGGAAAACTAATAGGAGACGGATCTTTAGTTGACAGTGCTTGGAACGGAACCATCTGGGTGAAGCTGTGGGCAGTAGGTAAAACAGGCAATTATTTAGGACAGGCCAGAGATAACATAACTCATTACTGGAGCAACTGCACAATCTCAGAGGAGGGGGTTGTCAGTGACCAGCCAGACGAAGACAGTTCACCTTGGGATGAAACAGTGTACTCCATTCATAGCTTGAACAAAACAGTTACTACACTAGCAAGGGAGTATGACCAAGCAGTTCATAACAATAATTTAATTAGTGAAATGGAAAGGGATAGAGAGAAACAAAGGACAATATGATAAAACTATAAGGAGTAAACCACCTGTTCGTTCTGAGAGGCGCAAGAGGGAGGCAGAGTATCTCACAAGAGGAGATCCGCTCAGATGTAGCTATTGTGCTCTCACATCCAGACTGGGAGGAAAAGAGGAGTATATTTCCATTAAACAAGCAGATAATGGAAGAATCCTTGACCCAACAGAGGAAGTTTACTGGACATTAACTGCTACTAGAACAATTCAGCTGACGGCCAGAGACCCCAGGTGGCTCAGGAATACACTACACAGAAAATCAGTTGGTGGGAGTGTGAAAGAGATATCAGAATGGTATGTTAGACTAATTAACCCTTTTCATCAGAAAGCCCAGTTATGTAGAAAACAAAATTAACAGACTTGGTGGGACAAAATAGAAGTCTGTTACGATCAAACAGCAATTTAGGCAGGCCATGTGGGTGGAGAGAAGAGCATCTGATCCAATAGGCCCTATGAAACCAATATATGATATGGATGAGATTAGCGGTAAATACATGGAACTTAAAAGGCAGATAACAGTCACTTCAGAATGTGCAAAAGTATTAGGTTGCGCCAAAGGAGCTAGACATTGCAAAGGACACATTAAGCTTTGTGGTTCTTATATTAAATTTAATAATGAGTAATTTCACCATGAGGTGTGGAATAAAACAGATTTCCTGAAAATAACCACTATTCAGGATATGGTAATTAGAGGAGTATTTAAAATAACAGGAGAGAGTAGGCCAAGCGTAGGGTTGGACCCGCGTCTATGGGCAAAATTGACTCAATGCCTAATACATAACACAAAGTCTGATTATAAACATGGACTATTCTATGCTATGCAAATTGCAGCCCTTCCAGAACCAGCCAGACCAAACACAGGCGTGGATTGGGGAGGAATAGATAATTTAACGTTAGTTGAAGGGAGTCCCTTACAACCAGTTAGGATTCACATTCCATATTTCACAATAGAGAATGAAACAGAAGGAGTTCATAAAATGGCGGCAGTAGGATTCATGCGAGACCCACATGAAAAGACAGAACAGACATCGTCTTGGGAAACGAACACAGCTACAACCACGTATAGACCCACAAGATATTATTCACCTTTGGATACGAAGCATATAGAATTGTTTGGCCCGGGTAACTAGTGGCGTCACACCTATTGGACTAAACCAAAGTATAAGTGCATATCAACATATGGATCAAACTGTGTGCTGAACCCGAGACCAGACAAACGGGCAGAATATGCTAAAATGGGCAAAGATTGGATTAGAAAATGGATACATTTTAAGGTGGCAACCAAGACAGGGGTTAGGCATCAACAATGGGGCCTCGATGCTTGGTCAGTTATGGACTACCCAGTGAGAACAGTCTGGTATATGATAAGGAAGTCTAAACCTATAGGAAGGTACCCCAGCGGAAGGCAAGCAGGGGAGGAACATGTGACACATCCAGTCATGTGGCACAGCAAACAGGACAGGATTCTAGGAAGGATTGAAGTATATGAAAATGAATTAGGATTTCAAACAGAACACATTTCAGGGGGATGGAGAAGGATTCCAGGAGACTGTGTACGGAAGTACAATGTTATGCAGGCAGACACTTTCCCCTTGTTAAGTCTAAATGTATTGTTATAGGGAAGCGTTCATTTCAGAAAATCATTATATGGTTTAATTGGAACCAGTATGGATGAATGAGAATAAGTCCGAATATAGCAGATTTATAGAATCCGATACAGTGGACCTATTGAAAGGCTTTCAATTCGGTGTGTTGAGCCTCACTAAAGGAACAGACCCAAGTTATTGTATGGCCACTATTAGTGGACAAACAAAATTGAGACCGGTGAAAGTTTTGTCCTGGAAGGAAACGATTATGGCGGGTATTTTAGTCACGGCAATGACTGTCGGAGTCACAGCTATAACTGTGGAAAACACAATTAAATAAGCGACTTTTGAAGTATGGGATTGGATTGAAAAACTTTTAATATGGATGCAAAGAATAGTTATAGGACTGTTGATTTTTGGGATAACAGTGGTAATACTAACAATTATGATTAAATGTTGTCAACTAGGGAAAATACTGATAAACAGAAAGGCAGGTGCCTATAGTCAGGTAGACGAGGAACAAGATGTAGAGATAAAAAATACTCACAAACAGCATTTGGCTAAGGAACTCAAGCAGTGTGTGAGAAATATAAAATGTAAAAAAGCAGGCCTGACCTCAGGTTAAAAAAGGATCAGACTTGCTTTAAAACAAACAGAGCAGAGAGGCCCAAGAAGGAGGCGAAGATAGCACAATATTAGGTTATTTAGTGTAGGGAGACTATTTTCTGAAACTCACAGGAACCAGGCACGGGAGGATAACGGGAACATGACTGACATATGGGGCAGGTGTGACCAAGGTTGACCGATTACAAATGAGAAGACACAATCAACAGAGGAGAAGCAGGAGGCGGTGCCGGAGAGGCAAAGCTTTATATTCATTATGGTGAGTATGTGGTAAGTATCTATTCTGACAAATTTGGCAGAGAAGAAGCATCGGCTGACATTTCGTGACAGATCATATAGACAATACAAGTTATAGTGACTAGTATCAGGCTTTTGTAAAAAGAAGAAAAGCAGAGATGGCAAACAACTCAAACTTCAATAATAGCACTGGACAAGGGACTAACTAATTCACCAGCAGAGGGCGCTGACTCGACCTATCCCATCGACCAGTCAGAGGTAATTTTGAATTTAGTGCTTTTCTGCATAGCATAGGAAATTATACTGATATATCTAATTTTAGAGTTGATTATAAAGGAATTAGGACGAAACACTGTGCAGATTTTAATACAAGCTTCATCAATAGTGATGTTGATAATTGAATGTGGAATTAAATTGGGACAGGGAAGACAGAATTGGCCTTACATATCTTATCTTTTTGGTGTTGCTAAATAGATACCAGTGGATGTGGGGATGGAAATTCATAATGGGATTCATGTATCTAATAGGTTTAAGCATACAAGTATTACAGTACTTTATTGTGGACTGTTGGTTTATAAATTATGGGTTAACTTCCATAGCTTTTGTGATAATAATCTCTTGTCATTTCAATGCATTGATACCAATGGTGAGAATGAAATCAAGTGATATGCTTTACGAATTATGGTCAGAATTATTGTTTTTAATAATCTTACAAGGCGTGGTAGATTAATTAGGGGGGCCTGTGTACGTTTTATTTATTGCCTACTTATCAAATATTCAAGGAAAACGTAATAGGGCAGAGTGAAACAGAATCACTGGATTGGATTGTGAGAATAAGTAACCCTTTTGATAGAAATGAGCTAGATAATATTAATTCACGGAATAATGTAGAAACAGGGCGTGAATTAGAGAATGATGAATGCCCTACAGCACAGAATAGATGCATACTTGAATTACCAAGATAAGTAATAAATGAAATGGTTGTTGTAACACAACCTGTGACCACAGAGAGGTTAATATCTAGTGCCCAAGTTTTTGTGCAGGATGAAGGGAAGGCAAGCGGATGCTTACAAGGCCCCGCTTTGCTTTTCTCTTGTTAAACGCAAATTTTAATAGACGCACATCTCTATTTATTTTTCAGCTAACAGTGCCTTCAACTGGCCACATGGGGCAGTGTGCGGCTACTGTCAAAGGGATGGTGACGTCAGTACTTGTTTTGACAGCGTGGCGCTGTCTAGGCTAATTTGTTTTATATGCGCACAAATCAGGCAACTAAAGTCACATTGATTATTTCGAAATTCTATTGATTAAAGGCCTATCAGATTGTTACAACATGGACGTGATGTAGTTTGTTTAGAATATTGGCAAAATTATGGATATAGGGTTTCGATTTTAGTAGAGAAAGTAAATGACTTTAGCGCTTTAAAAAGCACTGCATAGGTGAGTCGAGACGGATATCTGCCACCTAATCTACAGAGAGAAAAGGTGACAGTCAAAGCAGCGTGTCTAGAAGAACGAGGCATGGTCACAACCACGACGGTCCAATCAACAAGCGGAGAAAGTCTCGCCCAGACGGGGCGGCAAGCTGCTTTGTTTGTTTGTTCACAGGAGAGCGAGACTCCAGTGCGGAGAAAGAGGCCCGCAGAGGGAAACCTATCTACCCCTCCACGATCACAGGTACCTCACGCCCCCGCGTCACCGCAGAGTCTGTCATAAACACCCACCACGATGAGTCCGGAGAGGCAGGAGCCAATGAACGACCTAGACGTAATGGCGTCATCACTAAGCGACGGAGGCGTAGAG